>JAQGBW010004093.1:0-14551 GCA_034698625.1 Julus scanicus | reverse complement strand
TTGCGTGAACGCACACGCAGCGCCACGCAACGAGCAAAAACGGACAAAAACGCAATAGTGTGAATCCGGCTTTAGTGTATAGCTTCTGCATTGCAACGTAACTTCATTTGGAATTGGGCCAGTTGCCTACCAAATTAATTCATGTCAGATATCGACTTTATTGGTATGTTGAAGTAAATGATTCACGGGATAGGTCCATTTTATTAGTCGAGTTTAAGTTATATTGGAATATGTAAACTTTCATGACATATGTATTTGAATATTTATTTATGGGAATTGTATGCTTTATAGCTTTACGAATGGGACGATTGTATATATATAGTTGTCTTATAAACATAGTTGTCTTAATTTTACGTTGAATTAAAATCTTTAACCTAAAGTAAAAAACGAATGTCGAAGAAGGGCTTATTTTCATTTGTTCTTAATCCCAGATTTATTTAACGCTAATCTTACAAGATTATTTGGCGTTGTCATGGTCGCACCATGATTTCAATAATTGCATTAAAAATCTCCTTGTGTAACTTATTGGTTGCTAGAGACATTACAAAAAGTTAGCATTGTATTTCAAGAAAATAATCCCAATTAAACGGATCTTTGACCTTTTTATCATCAAAGCTTATTCAATTTTAACAAGAAGAGCAGTATTTCATGTTTATCTCCTGCAAAACTGATTATTTAACTCATGGAAAGGTATTAGAGCGCCTTTTAATTTATAGGCCATCATTATGTACATGTAAATATGGACAATGCTAAATATTTCCTCAGAATGATTGTACAACTAACTGTACCTACATGTGCATTAAAATACATTTATTGGCATAGCTAGAGGAATGGAATACACCTATTCATTTACTGCTGTCAGTTCTCTAATTGTCGAATAATAAATCAATATTAATGTTCTGAAGGTATAATTCCCTAATGGTATCTTCTGAGATTTCATGTTCATTATGGCATTACTAACTTCTATTAATTAACGAGTCGTTTAAGAATCTCTCCCAATTGGGAAAACGCGTCTGGCACAACATGCTTCCGGATTCGTCTTCCTAATTTATCATAAATCACTATCTGTAAATGCCACAATTACATAATACAATACAAGATTTCTTGTACATGGATATCGAATATGGGTCGTGACAATTGCCAGTGTGTGAGGTAGTGAACACAACAGTCTGTTAACGTGAGACATTTATACAGCCATATATATATATATATTACAAGTTCTTAAAAATCCAATTCGTAAATTTAATAAAAATAAGCGATGTTTTTATCGAAGATTTTCTACTTTAATCTGCGGTATTGAGTGTCATTCTTAATGGATCATATTCGTGGAATTTAATAATTTTTCAAGCTATTAGATGTATTTCCATTTAAATAATAGATGCTGTTTATTGATTTAACTTAAAAGGGATCCAAAAAAATATTAATGCAAGTAGCATAACTATATATAAAAAATAAATGGGAAAAAAAAACTAATCCGTAAATCCTATTGCATTTCTTTTTATTGTGAAGATAGAATTATTCTAGACACATACAACACACACAAAAGACACAACAGTAAAAGTAATCTAAATAGAGCTTTGTATTCAGATTTATTTGTGAGGGACCTTTTTTAAAATTAATTCTGCTTATCTGCTATTCTCCTTTCTCGAATTAATTCCTAGTATCTGCTATTCTACTTTTCTCCGACTCTTTTTTTACTTAATCAAACTTTCTGGTCTTAAAACTTCTTCATTCTTCAGAGTGAGTTAGGCCAATGTGAAATTTTTCTACAATCCAGTGCTACTTTAAGACTGCAGCGTAGTTCAAGCTGGCAATTGGACTTGGTTGTCAATCCAACATTCTGCACTGTTGCCAGTGTGAGTAATCAGACTACGTATTTACAAAACTAAGCCTATTAGAAGTTTTTGACTATATGGCGATGACGCCACGTGTCAGTTTCGTAGAACCTAGCTTATATGTGCGTCCCTTTTCACCCTATTAAATCCTGTTGAGTGGCTAGACAATGTCCGTTTATGACCACGATTGAACGTGTTTGTGGTCTTGACGACGTCTTATCGTCCCATTCCTTATGTGTAGAATATATTCGATCGATTTTTGAGGGTGATTTCTTGTGCGGGCAAGGCAATAATAGTGCTTCAGATATTCAATGTACTATTGACCAATCTGGCAAATCGACACCTTCCAAAACCCATGCAATGAAACGAATGGTCCCAATGTGGAATTCTTTATGGTCGTGTTTTTTTTCGTTAAAATATATACCACTAGAAGAACTTGTTCGTATCTGTTTTTGTCTTTAAAGGGTAAAAAATCAGTAAGCATGTAAATGTGCATGTATACATACATATAAACGTGTCTATCGATTTTATTCCTCAATTGAAACTCATCAGGCTTTCGTCTTGAATGGCAATTCGAAGCTAGATCCAAATTACTTCCCATTTGCAAATCCGTCCTATGGTGTCTATTATTTGAAGTATGTAATATCATAGCTTTGCAATCGATAAGAGTGAGTGATTCTAGAAGCCTTTCAAAGCTTGTGCGTAACGTCTTGTCTAATAACCGAATAGAATTGTAATTTCCACCAGGCAGACTTTTTTTTTCAAAATCCGTTAAATTAGATGATTTGATAAGTTTATCTCAGAATGGTATTCATTTAAGCACTAAAGCCATGTTTCCTTTTAACTGAGGCTTAGGATTAGTAAAGCTTTTAACAATGATTCCTTTGTAATACAGGGAAGCTAAAAGAAATTTATTACAACGAATTTGCATTTGCAATTTTTTTGTACTGCCAGTAAGATTATTTATTTACTAAAATATTACAAACTTTTTGACAAAATTACTTTGTTTACAAATTTGTCATAGTGAGATATTGAGCCATTTTTTTGTTTTGTCTTTATTTCCAATGTTCCAGGAAAAACATTAAATAAAGCATTAAAATTGAAAGCTCCATCTAGGACATTATAGTTAAACTAACTTATGGCCACCTATAAAGCATGAGTCTTAAGTGTTCCATAAATCAATGAATTCTTTTATTCTTTACCACTTTTCTTAACCTTGACGTCATTTTGGAAACTTTTTAATGTATCTACAGCAGCGAGATCGATCCGTTCTACACACTTTCTTTTATATAAAAATTTAAGATTTCTGTATCCTTTAATCAGTTTCATTGAATAGTATACGTCGATATGTAATTTACACATTAGTCAGTTATTCCTTCCAAAAGTCGTATTTCCAATTTAATAGCAAAGAGTTAAACCAGATATTCAAAATCCCCCGCCATGACAGTCTCCTGAAAGTAATTTTAAGGGAAATTTCGTTTAGTTTTTTAAATTCCTTACGTGGCTCAGAAAGGAGTGCAAATTTAATGGTTGATGAACAAATTGAAAATGGTGCAAACAACCAACAATTATATTCGCAATTTAATGCCAAGAGGTAAAAAAAACTATGCGATTTTTGTGTCACACTACACTTTTGAGAATTGCTGAATAAATTTTCTGTATAGTAAGGAGAATATTTATTTTAAGGCATATACGCCCCTATTGAGCTTCTTATACTCTATCTCTAATCTGCATACTCTATTATCTTTCACATAATACGATCGTATACAGGGTGATATCACAACGTGAATGTCATGTTACTTTTGTCTCACAAATCAAACAAGATCGTATCGTCCACACCCTGCTTACTCAATCCTGTTACACCCACACCAAGTTCCATCGATTTTACACCTATACATTCGTCCCTCTACCAGCAACCAAATTGGTAGAAAACTTTGCATATGAATATATAGAAACAATATTTGAACACAATGTTATTCCATTTTTTAAGTATTCAACATGTTATCATTAACGGGGTTTGAAACCCTATCCGTTACAATGGGTAAATTTGCAACGACACTCACAGCCAAGCAAAAAGAAATTAAACAAAAATAAAAATTGCTAAAAATAGCTTGATGGATCAGCAAGGACCTTCGTATGTTTTTATTCACTTTAAAATAGTAGATTTTTTTAAAATTGATAAACAAGTTTGAAAAAAATCCGTTAATTTGAATTCTCGTGCTGCCACCTGCTGGCAGCGTGGGCAAATTAACGGACATTTTTCAAACTTCTTTATTAATTTAAAAAAATCTACCATCTCAAAGTGAAAAACGACAATCGGATGACTTTGCTGATTGATCAAGCTATTGTAACCAATTTCTATTTCTATTTAATCTCTTTTCGTTTGACTGTGAGTGTCGATGCAAATTTTCCCATTGAAAAGGATAGGGTTTCAAACCCCGTTAAATTAGAATATGGAACCAATTTTAAATATGTGCCTCTATCAGTTAAATCTGTAATTTCGAGGCATACAATAAACTATAATCATTTTATTCAAGCCTAATCCATTTAAAACTGAACGAAAGAAGCCAAAAAAAAGTTCAAAACAATCATATTCTGTGTTTACGCCTCCTTACAAGACAAATACGTTAATGGTGTACAAATATTCTAAAACAATTTTTTTCACCTTAAATAATTAGATTCAAATTTACTATTAACGTATCGAATTAATCGTAAAGGGCCCCAAAATGCATTCTGCACACTTAACCAAACATGAATGACTTTTACAGCAGCTATACATTAGCTTATATATTTCGTATTGAATATAAAATGGTCTCTTGCGAACCGATGTAACATATATTTATATCAATTGCTTAATTGCATCTACAAAAACCTAAGGAAATGTTTTATAGATGTAATTACCCACTCATCAGAGCTGATATTTCGTTTCATCTTGCTATTGTAAGCATGTTTCTATGCCTTTAAATGGTCCATTGTGCATTTTTCTCTCGTATAAAACCTCGCTGCCAAGTCACGGTGCAATCTTTTGTTTTTTTACTTGTCACCAAAACAAGCACATACGATTATGTCACCGCAGTATATCCGATGAGAACATTTTCTACCATGCATTTACAGCTTAGATTGCTTTTTGTTTTATATCCAGGGTAACGCAGCGTGATCTCGCCCAATGCTTGTGTCAGGATTATGGGCTATTATATCTTGTCACAATAGCTGATCAATATATCATTTGGCAAAATACCATGTATGAATTCTTGGCATTTCTGTTTGGCCTACTTATCGTGTAAAAAACCAAATATGTGAAATTTTCCAGCAGTTTTCCTTTGTATATATGAATATTTTTGGCATATAGCATACGTGCGTTTCAAGTATACTTTACAAAAACTCATGAACAATTTGAAATGCTGGCTCGTGGTTAATGCTTCTGAATCTAGAGCACTAACAAATAATTGTACAAATAATATCTTGTTACAATATTGTTTCATACCTGGATGGGATCGTATGGGTAGGGAAAACGAACTATATTTTCGTCTAATTTAAGCGCAAATTGGTCAGTAACTACTGGTTTATTCCCACAGAACCCTTCATCTCATATTTCATTATTAATGATCCCTTTAACATCAAAGATATTAAAATGCTACTAATGGACAAACTATTCTTATATGGACGAGCATGATCATATTCTCATATATATGGTCATTTTCAGACAAAAATGCCATATTTGGGCATATGCATTATATTTGCGATGTGCCCATATATGTATTTACCTTTCGAAAAATACTGTATAGCCATGCCCTGGTGAAAAAAAACAATAGAAACCAATAGAGATTTCTATTGTTATTTGGACACTTTATTGGTTTTAATTGTTTTCTATGGTTCCTGTATTGACTTCTATTGGCTTCTATTGACGTCTATGGTTTAGTTGTATTGACTGAACAATAGAAAACAATAGAAAACAATTAAAACCAATAAAAATTTTCTATTGATACCAATAGAAAACAACGTTCCAAATAACTATAGAAAACAATAGAAATCTCTAATGTTTTTTCATAAGGGTGTATATGTGCTAAATATAAATTAGTCTACCTGGATAATTTTTAACTAGAACTGGAAGACTTAAAAAACTTTATTCAGAGCCTCACAAACAGGAGTTAGTTATTTAACAATCGAATTTTTAATTTAATTTTTAAGCGTTTCATAATTAGTTCTCGGCCATCCATTTCATTTCACACAATTTTGGAAATCTAAATGATCTTTAGTGATTAGGTGAATTTGTGACCTGCTATTGCCAAGCTCACTTTATTTTTTCATCAGACCGTTTTTATTAATTTGAAAAATGACCACTTTACTGTCGGCTTTATGAAAACAGTGCAGTGGTGACATTAGTATTATCGACGCTCTCAGTGGAATTGCTTTTGATTGTTTTATGATAACAATTCAGGCTTGTTTTTTCTGGACCATTGAACAATTGTAAACCTTGGCTTGGGTAATTGGTCCCAGCACCAATTTTTATGGTGACACGTAGCTTAACAGATACATGGAATGGTATTTTGAGTGTAGAATGAAAAACATAAATATGCGTCTTTATTGGCCAGAAACGATGTACTGTGAGAGGAAATGAGTTTCTTAAGAATGCTCAGCGCTGTCAAACGGGTTAATAAATGGGCCTGATAAACCTCGACCTTGGAAACCTGGTAAAATTCAGTGCACGATGAAGCTGTTTCTTCCTTATATATTACGTTTTAATGTTGGTTGTTATCGACGTGTTTTCATTAATGTGACATTTGCACTACATTCTCTTCAATAATATGCAAATGAGCTCGAATAAGACGTGGCATATTTGATATGCAAAATGCCCACGTGTTCATCTTATGCCAAAAGGTAACATTTGCATAAACAGCTGTTTAATACGCGACTCGAGAGTGAACGATCTTTAGCGTTTATATCTATATTGTAGAACGAAAAGGACCGACAATAATTATTAAAACTTGCTGGAATCTGCTCATCTCAAATCTGTCAATGGAATGATTTTTTTTTCTCGAAAGCTGGCCATCACTCATAGCAAGGATGCAGTGAGTGATTGCCAGTTTCTATTTCTTTAAAATTTAATTTTACAAACTAAATGTCTTTAAAATTCAACATGGTTCGGCAACACTTAACAGGGCAGGACAAAACCATGTAACATTTTTAAATCCCCATTGTAAAAAAAACCAAGTTATTTTAGTTTTAATCTACAATATAACATACAAAATATTTAAAAAAAATTACAACAATTGAAATTCTATGTAAAATTCGTGTTAATTAGTATTGGAGAAATAATTTGCATTCCAAATTAGTAAATATTTATTTCGTAGAGCTACAATTACATTATTATTTTTTTTTTTTTGAAAAGTGAAACAATTACGGGTGACACTGTACGAATTGCTACTGTAGAATAATACATTAAATTGATATGAATATGTATCGCACTTTTTCAAAATTTATATCTGTAGTGTTTTATTATTTTCCAGTTTCAGCATTTGTCACATTTTTTTCTGAATGCAACACATAACGTAATGTAATATACATTTGTTTGCGTATGTTACCAAACTTACTTTGTGTGTTGAATTCGGCGAAATTTTTGCTAATGTGGACCCTACTTAATGTAACATCGAATGACGTTAATGGTTACAAAGCCAATGGAGCATGAGTTTCTATGGTTTCATATGACCTTTCTATTCAAGAAACCTTAACAAGGATCTTACGTATTTTAAGGGTGTATAAACTGTGATATCAAAAGAGACATTTTCCTAGAGGACTGCTATTACGTAAAAAAACGGCATTTCACAAAACCCAGTGCTCGAGTTCAGTGATTCATAAGTGTGTCATAATTCTGTTATTTCGTGGCGTGGTCTATCGGTTTTGACGCCACACCTACACGCATTAGTGAACGAACTTTATAGCAGGATATCAATGAAGAGTGTATGTGATATTAATGATGTAGGTAATAGTCTCACCAATTTTGTGATTTTAATGTCTAGACCTTGTGCCCCACTTCTTCTAATTAAAAATGTCAATATACATATATCGGCCGCTAACTCATAGGCTGTTCATTGGGGATCCATCGCAATTATACGATGCTCTTCAGGCTGTCAACAGAGGTAATTAACTATTCTGAGAGGAAATTTGAGGCAGACGACTTTTTTGTTGAAATTAACTCCTATCTTTGTTCGTTGGCTCTTTCGTAATGGAAAAAAAATTACTCGTTGAAAGTTCAATCGCGTTGCTATCGCTAATGACATGTTTTTCAGCCCACGTTTAAACCGCAGTAATTTGTATTAACCGTTATTTAAATACTAATAGACATGGGATATCAACCACATGCCGCACTAAGTCAAGTGACATCATCACTGTATAAGGCAATGACCTCAAATATTGTTGATGACAGATATTGTACTACCTGATAGTGACATTTAAATGAATTTAGCATACAAAGCGGTATTGTTTGTACGCTTGTCTGTTGAATATTTTTTTTTCTTTGCAAAAATGTTTAGTTCACAATGCTTTCCTCTCACAAGCAGTTGTCTTATAGATTGCAATCAATTTGTTAGCCGCTATTTGGAGTTGAAATATACGTATTATGCAGTGTATTTAAGAGTAAATGCGTCACACTATAATTTGGTTGCACGCATTGTGTTCTTGGGCATGACAATACATAAATTTCATTACCACCCTCATTAATTCAACCAAGCGAAAAATAAGTAAGTATATTCGCCAACGAATTGGTTTAGTTAAACCGACCAAGACATCTACAAGAGGGGAATTAACGAAGTGATAGATTGTCGATTGTTTTTGTCTAATTGCTCCTAAAAACCACTTGTGATGTTGTGTTACATATGCCGAGTTCATCTTGATCTGAAGTTTTTCGTGTTTATGTGGACTAGGATAGTATTTATTGGTCTTTGTCAAAGCGTGTAGTCCATATAATCACGAAGCATCTCGGGTAGAATAATCACCAGAGAAATTATACAGATTCATGTACTTATATATATATTGATGACGAAAATTAATTCAATACCTTAAGCCGACCGTTTGGTTACAATAAACTCTAAATATTTGATGAAGTCATTAATGTAATTGGATGAAAATTATGCCTAGCTTTATAAAGAAATATTCTTTTTTCCTGGTTGGTAAATTGACGAAAAGGGAATGTTAAAAGAAGTTCTGTGCTACCCGTTCAATATATTTTAATGGATATATTACAAGGTGTGCAGGTATACTAGCACAAGTTTAAGTTTCCTTCGTATCTCTACATATCCAAAGGCATCTATTGCATTATCATGTTACAAATAAAGTTTACATAAATTTTCTACACCCATATCGCACTTCTGACAGCCTTAAGCAGACTGCATTCTGATAACTTTTATGGAAGTTGGGAGACATGTTTACCCTTGAGGTTCCATAATGATGTATGATGTTGAGTGGGTAAATGCTTAGAGCAAATGGCTCCTATTTATGATAGAAGAGTACCCTTAACTCTTCCATTATCTATTCTCCTGCTCTTGACCCCCTTCTCCTTACGGCATATGTACGGGCATTATTTTTGTAAACTCGTTTTAAAACGCATGCATTTTTAATGGCAATGAAAATTTGAAATATATCTATGGGCCAATTTATTCATAGAGACACTCAAGAACGTGATAAAAATTTTACACAACACATCATCATTTTTTTGGGGAGAGGTACAATGTAAAGGCTTACAGGACTCAGCCCGTCTTGCCTATTATTTTTTATTTTTGTATTTTTTTTATTTATTTTTTTCAATTGTCGACACTTTCAAACTCATTTTTGTAAAGCCCACCGCTGTCGTGAGCCACAAGTTTTCACAACAAATTACCAGAATGACAATATACCTTTCGACCCCTCCCGTCCCACCTATCTTTTTCTAAAAAAATTGTTTTTCGTAATTTCAAGGTTATATACTGCTTATGCCATCACCAATTTTCAAAATAAATTAGGGTTTTTGAGAATTTTTGAAAGTTAAGAAAAAAGCTAAGGGATTTCATCATTTTTATTGTAACTATTGAGTAGGGAGGTAGGCCGTGCTCCTTCCTCTCTTCATTTCTATAATAAAATCCTAAAAAATACAAAATAAATTCGAAAAGTATAATTCCAATTGTCAGGTGGGCTGAGTCCCACAATGCATATGTGCTTAGTGGTTGGATACCCCTGTTCTAGACGCTGCTTCTAGACGAGCTAACTATGTATTTCATATAAAGATAAAACATAAAAAACAAAGTTGCTTTGAAAGGAAATTTAAGAAAAAAAATATGGTGTTTGAAATTTTTTTTTCCGACTGTATTTGCATTTTATCTATTCATTGAAATGTCCCCAAACGCAATTACTGAAAAAAATTTGCTCGTATTGAAAAACTAAAGAGAAATTGATTGCGTAATTTGACTATTCTTTTGAATGACACGCACCAGAACACGCTGCCAGGGGAAAAAAAAGTTTTATTGCATTTTCTTATTGAAACCAATAACATGAAACTTAAATTCGCCATACTTTCACGACCAGTGCGTCTATTGTGGCGACAGAAGACTGGATTGAGCACTCTAGATCGAAGACTGATGTGCAGTAGGTACTTGACTACAGTTGAACTCGTTTCAAGCAACGCTAATGTGCCGTTTGTTGGTGATTGGTTGCTACACATATTGCGCAGCGCTTTGGGAATACGATTATACAAACTAGGTGAAATGATGTTATCATTCGTCATTTTCACTCAAATGCATCCATCATCACACTCCAATTTTTCAATCTACTTAGTAAATCCTCTTTGTGCGACTCATCTGTACCGGAATCAAACTCAATTTCAACCATAGGTACACATTTCGTATGTTAATCTGCAAGTGGGAAGGGCATTCTTGTTTTATCGTTGTTAAATCATAGTTTACTAATGCACCTAGTATATGAATCATTTGATAAATTAGATTTGGCTAAATCAACATCGTAATCAGAATTGCTGTGGCAGACTAGTTGTTTTAAAATTGACGGAGCATAAATTTGCATGAATTTTGTTGGGTCCAATTTGTATAATGAGCCGAATGGAATACTTATAACAAATCAACATTAAGTTCAAATGAGTGTTGTGAAACTCATCCTTATTAAACATTTATTTGCAATAGCATGGAAATAAATTTCACAATTGTTTACATAACTTTTTTTTTCCCCTTTGAAAGTTTGCTTTTCATCAGTGATGTGGATGCTTGTTGATGCATGGTTGGGCATCTTTAAAATTAATACACAACTCGATTTTCGCTAGTAGCCTGTAATTAATTCATAAACATTCAAGCTCCTAAAAAAAATTGAGAGCTGCATCAGACTTGTTTGTTATTCTAAGAGCACTAAACTGGAAGAAGATTGGCGAACTATGAACACAATTAAGCTTTCAGAGAAAGTATGTCGGCGAATTATTAATCCATATTTAGGATGTATTTCCTGGGTAATCTTAATATTCAGGAGGGTATGATGTTAACATCTTATGGTTAAAGGGGTGTGGGTTTATTCGTTTGCATTGTAGTTTACTTTTCACGTCTGTTAGTGACAGTAATGTGCAAGTAAAGAGTAGAAAATGTGATAGATAGCTCTATAGATAAGATAAATATTGGGAGATATGCTGGACTATCAAGAAAGGGCTCCATTCAGATGATTATTTATTGGCAACACAACACCTAAAGTTATGAGACATTCCGGGGATAACATGTGATCTTGACAACGTACACTATTCTTGAGAACGGAATATATAGAATACGTTCAACGTTCAGAGCAATATTGTCAAATATTCTATGGATACACAATAATCCTGATGTATACTCCATGCTTAGAGGATAAAAAATATACATTGCTATGAGCCTTTTCTATATATGGTAGAAATATTCTTCTACTTCATGGAATGTTTTGCAAGTAGACTTTCCTATAGTTGTAAAGTAGATATGACTGTATACACTTATCACATATATACTAAGTCATTTTATCATTCTTTTCCATATGTGCATGGCTTTTGAAGTGCATGCAGTACCTATGCACAAATGTATACGGCACTTAGTAGCCAATGTACTGAGCGCAACATATTGCACTGATATGGTGGACGTTGCCTCAGGTATACATTGTATGACAGTAGAAAAATAATATCATTCTAAAATGTGAATTCCAAGGAAAACGTGAGAAATTTGCATCGTACATGCGTGAAGTATAGGCCTAATACCTTGATCAAGACAGATGTCATTTCTGTTAGTAACCATATTTGGTTGTTCTGGAAATGATTCTGGGGGAAAAGCACTTACGATTTGATGTAACATATGCATTTTAAAACCCTTTGTTCGTAAAAACGAATGAATATGACAAATTGTTTGGAAAATTGTCCTAAATATCAGTGCTGTGCCTTTTATTGCAAATTGTTTAAATCTGTATGTTGCTAAACTGCCAGTTTTCTGCGCTCTAAACTGATACACTATCTTTCCATGTCTCTAGTGGCTAAACAGCTAAACTGCCAGTGAAGCACATACATTATTCAAGGTTATCACAACAATGGGCATGTATTCTGGCTAACCTAACCAAGATTGAATACATTATGCCATATACCATCTGCATATTGATATTCAATCCGTTTCATTCCAAAAAATCTGGTACCGATGTATGGAAAAGCAATTTGTCATAGTCATTAAGATTTTTCAAAAAAATCCGCGTTTACTGCCTTTAACTTTTCCGTTCAATTATTTTGTAAAACACACGCTTCCAAAAACATGAAATTTTAGTCTGGTGATCAAATGCAGCGTATTATCAGATTTAGCTATCGGTGAAGAAGTGCAAAGGAATTTGATGTCTTTGAAGCCTTTCCTAGCTCATTGGCACCAAAGATTGAAAACTATCGATCGTTTTTTTGGCACTTCTGCGGCATATTTCTCATCTGTAGGCAGAGATGTACCCGAAGACAAGCAATCAAAAGTTAGATGAAAAAGATTAGTTTTAAAGTGCTTGGAAGGCTGCTCACTAACGGTTTGATTTTTCTATAAATGAAATATATTCGATTGAATTATTTATCGGGAGACTGAAAAAGCGCAAACCGTATTTTCTTACAGCGTAAATATCTCCAAGAAGCAACGTTTATTTGAAAATTGAAGATTTAAGCTTTTTCTTATTGCACATTTTTTTTTTCGATATCAGATTTTCCTCGGTACTTGAATTGGTGTTCTACACATTGCTTGAACGTATTCTGGATATACTGTAGTACTTTGGTACAAATATGGCACATATTGCTATATATTTTATGGATTATCGTGCGTGTCTTTTTTATTTTTTTTTGTAAATCTTCGCGAAATGACGAAACTTAACGGAAATTTGTCAACAGTATTTATGTCGTGATTATACAAAATCCTAGGATTTGTTTCTAGTGAGATATTGGTGAATTCATACCAAATGCGAGTGTCTAAAATACATGTGCAACAACTTATATTGGCAGAATTCAATTTAAAATGTTGATGATTGCCAATTTATTCTAAATTCCCTGAACACGGTATTAATCCCTGGTTGTACAATATTATTCGCGAGAAGACTAGTATTTTACTTTTAATTTTTGATAGTACTAGCGAGTTCGATAGTGCAGTGATATAAGACAAGAAAATATATATAGTGGAATAGAATTTCCTATGCTATACAAATGTCCACAACAGTATATTTAATAATATTTCTTTGAATTAATGTTCAATATTCAACGATGCCTGAGGATAATTACGGTCTTTTGTTGTCAAAATAGGAGAAACGAGAAATTAATAGGATTGAAAATAAAAGTTAGTAGGATGACTTAAGGTCGGGATCATATCTACAATTTCCATGAGAAAACCTTCATTCATGATAGCGTACACCGGATTCGAAAGTGCATTTCCCTGATGCATTGAAAAATCTATCAGCTTGCTTCGTATATCGTCATGGGAATATGGTTTTATACTCAGATTGTACAACCGATGTTTTTAACCTCCCAAAGGAGTTCATACATGTCAGTGGTTATTATTGAGATGATGATATATTTTGAGATAGCAATTTGTGAGGTCATACTGAAAAATGTCAACCGATTGTTCCGCGAATTGAATACAATGAAAATCACTCCATGTTTAAAAAGAAAACAGTTATTTTGTGAAGAATATGATGGTTTTACTTTGGGACTCACCATAATCTTGCTTTCTGTCCTCCATGAGGATCCTCCGCTTATTGCATGGTTAAAGATAACATTTCTGATTAGACGTCTTCAAATACGTTTAAGCATTTAGCCTGATGTACTAATCAATATATTATTGGACGAAATGGAAGAAGCTATTTATGTATATCTTTTGCATTGTTTTCGAAGTAAATACTTGTACATTTCTGTGCTTCTGCGAATAAAGATATTTCAGTCAAACTATAGCTATGCTCAGTTTCTTTCCTGGAAATACAGTGGATACAATATACATACGATATCGTAATGGGAAATATATTACAAATGACATTATACTTTGAAAGGCCATTATCGCTGATCGATAAAATTCAATCCCATATTGTTAAAAGGTAAATGCTTTCGTTGAATTATTTTTGAAAACCTTTTTTCCCTTTTCTTAAAACGATTACAGATAAAGAAAGGGTTATTTAATGACACTATGAGTCTCAGCTCATCACGCCTAGATTACATTAATGTTTCAATATGACTATAA
>JAQGBW010004092.1:0-14559 GCA_034698625.1 Julus scanicus | reverse complement strand
AAGGGGGTTTGGTACCCTATGTATTTCAATGGTAAAATTTGCACTTCACCCAATTTTCAAAATAAAAACGTTTCAATAAAATTAAAAATGTATACACATTCTTTAAGACGTATACAAGGTCTTGTTATATTTATTTTTTGATTTAAACTCGTATTGACACAACCCGTATTGTTCACTCGTATTGCGTATCAATGCTAAAAAAGTGAAGCCTGTTTGATTTTATGTTGAACTTGGTGCCTCTATATCCTGTTTCATCAGTTTTGAGTATATCATATTGAATTCCTCATTCTCTGCATTGTCAGTATTCCTATTATTGAAAATAATCATGGGAAATGATGACAAAAATCTTTTATTAGACGGATGAAATAGTCGCATCAGTTGGTTATTACAACAGTGTCGCACCCCAATCTGTATTTGGACATTTTCCAATTGCTCGCAGGCAGTTAATCGATGATATGTTGGATTTGATATATCCATGGATTACAAACGAAAGCATGAGTCAAGAGAAAAATAGTCTCCGGCCAACAAAACTGGCAGGCACCTCTCTGGTTTCCATTATTGCAATATCGTATTCTTTGCCTCCAAAAAGCCATTACATCCCACTTATTTCATAATACAGTATAGCATTTTTTGTTGTCGAAACTAGGTTTTTTTAGGGAAAGTCGACGAAATGCAACAACGATTATATGGCTAGGGGGGTTGGAAATGCATGCATTTTCTTCCCTATAAGTTATTGAACTGCTGAAGGCTGCAATTGGATTCCTATTTTAGCATTCCCACATGGTGTGCGGCAAAATAGATCAGAGACAACGGGGAAAATAGGGAAAAGGAGACACCTAAATTTTCTTATACGAGTATAAGGAAATTTGTGGGCGATGATATTGACAGAGACCAACATTTCTGTTCACTACAATAAGGCGTTTTTCTTCTTTTTTTGTCAAACAAAAAATTGCATAGTGGAACAGCTGGTGATGCCAATCGGAGTCCACATCAGCATAAACAATGTGAGCTACAGTGCCCTAGGCTTAAGTATTGTTAACATCTGTAAAAATCGTTGAATTGGGTGGGAAATTTATCGATATATCGCTGATGCAATCCTGTTTTTCACGGTTTTTTAAAGTTGGAGATTGCATTTGAAGCTTTTGTTTTCACGAAACGATGGATACAATTTGATGTAACATGTTAAGGGCACACTGGTGTTACGAACTTTGGGGTAAGGGCTAAAATACTTTATTTAAGATATGAAGAAAAACAGATTCTTACTTTCTTTATATATTTCATGAAATTTCTCTCAATATACAATCGAGGAATTGTTTTTGGAGAATTTGCACTCAATATTTTGCTAAATTATTCACTTTTTCAAATTAAACATTTTGAAATTTGATAAGCTACACCTAAATTAATTTTTTTATTATAATTTTTCAATCTTAAATACCCATATTTTACAAATGGTTTACTGTCTAGGGCACACTGGTGTGGTGACGAATTTTAAAGTAAGGACTATTTTAGTTATGATTTTATGAAAAACATTTTCTTACTTTCATAATACATTTTATGAAATTTCTGTCAAAATTCAATTGAGGGATTGTTTTTTTAGAATTTGCTCCAATTTGCTCTCAATATTTTGCCAAATTATTCACTTTTTCCTATTAAACATTTTGAAATTAACAATCCACGCCCAACTTAAATTATTTTTATTATAATTTTTTAATGTTATATAACCATATTTTGCAAATGGTGTGCTGTTTTGTGCACACTGGTGTGGCGTCGAACTTTGGGGTAAGGGCTAAAATATTTTATTTAAGCTATGATTTTATGAAAAAAACAATTCTTACTTTCTTTCTACATTTCATGAAATTTCTCTCAAAATTCAATGGTTTTTGGAGAATTTTCACCAATTTACTCTTAACATTTTCCTGACATTTTGTTGAAAAAAGCATGATATTTTTAAAATCTGAATGTTTTAAGATGTCATTAAAAGTATATAGTACAGCATCTTATAAGATACAGGGTGTTCAAAAATAAATTCGATCGACTCTGTCAATCATCCATGGATGATGTAAAATTATTTTTGTACATGGCTGTACGTGGGCAATGATTGCCAAATTTCTCAAAAGTCCATTTCCCAATTGTTTTGAATATGCCTTCGTGTATTTCCTTGTAAATTACACATAATTGACTTATTTTCATTCGTAGTAGCGCTTAAGGCATGCTATTTGCTCGCCCGCAATCGTGAAGGCAACAGTGAATTTTATTTCAGATAGGAAATTGTTTCCATTAAATAGTCATTTTTAATCTTCTTATGTTGTGCATAATTCAAACAATGTTGTAGTACGGAAATCATGTAGGGTTAGGAGAATGATGGTGCAGGGCTTTGCATTTTGTATGGCAAAAAAACGCAATGTATGCATCCACTTGTACTGCATCCCAACTATTATCGATTTATTTTCAATTTAGCCAACTTAAAAGGCAACAAACTCGGCTTTTTTTTCGTTTTCTTCCACGAGATTTTGTTACGGAGCCCCCTCTTTTGCGAGGGAACAAAAAAAAGCCAATTGTTGGAAATAAAATTCAATTTGGAAGAAAACTTCCGAATTATTGCATTACTTTTATTCGAGCTAGTTTCCAGCAGTAATTTTGGATTATAATTACTTTTTTCTCCCTGAAGATTTGGCCTCGTTTTTAGCTCCACTAGTTTCCTATTTTCCCCTTAAAGTGGAAATCCACTGAGCCGTACATGTCCTACATTTAAGTGCAACTTAGCAGTTTAACGTATATTTCATCGGTGAAACTTCTACTTTTATGTAATACTACTAATTTCACGGATGAGAGTTTTAAATTGCACCGTTTTGTAATGTAAAATAAACTATTTATTGGAAATTTGAATACTGTCAACGTGTATCTTAGTGTTTATTGGCCCTATAAGTTTATAGGCATGCTTTTCATACTGAAACTTACTTTATCTTTAAATTTGCAATGGTAAATCCAAATACATGAAATAAAGGAATCCAGTCATGGTGGAAAAGCCCATATTTAAAAAAAAAAATATGTTAAAAAAAACATATTAACCCCAAGTCGCTGTCTTGTTATACAAAACTTTTGCGGGTGATTCCAATGTATATGATGAAGTGGAAGAAGGCAAAGGTCTATCTATTAAATTGAGGGGCGATCTAGTCGTACTGGCTTCCTGGTGTGATGAATGGCAGTTGAAGTTAAATAAGGTGAAATACGTAGTGGTGCGTTTCTCTCATAAACGGAAAACTTGCCAACCGGAGTACTTTCTGGGTGGTGCTCAACTCATTGTCGATTATACTGTCAAGTATCTAGGAGTTTATATTACCAAAACCTCTTGGAATCACCGTTTCACAAAAATTGTTGGTGCAGCGAACCAACGTCTTAAATTCATTCAATGCGTATTTCGAGAATGTGCGGAAACTGCCTACGTAACTCTGGTTTGCCCTATGTTTGAATATTGCACTCCTATTTAGAACCCTCACAGGATGGTTCATATTCAGGATATAGAGATGGCCCAGTGTAGGGCAGCCAGATTTGTTACGGGCAGTTACCAACATTCCACGAGTGTGACAGAAATGCTCCACTCTCAAAATTTGGACACGCTGAGGTTCAGACGCGAAAAGTTATCTATGGGGTTATTCAAACGTTTTAATATTTCTCTTAATTCGAATATATTAACGCCTAACGACCACTATAGGAGTAGACATAATTACTCAAATCCTTTGACCTTGGCTTCGTGCCAAGACGGATGCTTACTATTGGTCCTTTTTGCGTGAGGTTAGACATGGAATAACCTTCTTGGCAAACGTCCAAATTTAGTAAAAATCCAATCTAACAATGATGTCTTAAGTTGCTACTGACTTAGGGGAGCATTATCCTGAAATTGGATACAACCACTCCTGATATGGCATTTATTTGCTGACTGTAGAGTACTGAGTTGAATTGAATTGAATAACCCCTGAATGTCCAAATGCATCCAATTTCTGGTCTAGCCATATACCATATTTTACGGACTATATGATGCACTTTTTTCTTCAAAAAATTGCCTCCAAAATTCAGGTGCGTCTTATAATCTGTAGCGTCTTATAGTCCGTTAAATACGGTAGGTAATATTTCCTTTGCATATATATATAAGTTTTAGACACGTTTTTAATAATGTGAATAACATCGAAAACTTAGGTTCATCTTTAAATTTTTCATGGACATTCCAGGTGTATTGGTTTATTCGCTCATTGAAACTTTTTCATTGGCAGTAGCCATATCAAGGGTCATGGAGTCATGGTTTGGCCACATTTAGAGAAGACCTCGGATATCCTATATTTAAAGCATAAAATCCATCTGGGTGCGCCTTCGTACTCTAGATGTTTTTTTTTATCCTGTTTCTTGCCAGTGTATAGCGTAAATTGTTATTGATATGGAAGTTAACTTAAGGTAATGCTAAAATGTCATCCACGTTTGAAGCTTTTCTCTCTGAAATTTGTCCTGTGGGGCTAGTTGGCATATTGCTGATGTGACCCGCAATTGTTGCGAGTGCAACGGGGTCCTGGCAAGGGCAGTAATGGAAAAGAGGGGAAAACCTTGCGAAATATTGATTATTTCGCAAAATGTGTGCTTCTGTTTATAGCATAAACTGAGCTGCTGCGTTTGCCCAATGTTGCTAAAATGATGAAAATGGTTGCGTGAAAATAATATTTAACCGGATTTTGGGGCCCCTAAATATGACTTGATGTGGTGTACTTTTTCATTTGACATCAAGAAGTTTTCAGCTATTTTGATACCTGACATTATTAGAGTTTAGTTGACAAACAGTTTTATTCCCAATTTTGTGTTTCTTAATTTTCTGAATTTTAATAATCTTTCGTGTGAGTCTAGACCTAAGTGCAAGCTCCTGACATTTGCTATTTTGTATGAAATATGTTGTGTTTTTGGTAAAATGCTAAGTTGTCGCTTTTATGACACTTGAAGGATGGTTTTTACTTTGCTTACTGACGTTTCCTCTAAATATCAAATGTGGCAGAAATGCATTGTCTGGAAGCAGTTAATCAATGTTTAGGGATTTTTGGGACTTCAGAGAGTTGTGTATTTTCTTAGTGTTTTTCCTTGACACTTTTGCTGCAATCGGTGATATTTAAACACTGAAACTACACTGGCTGAAATTGGACACACATTGGCTTGGTTTAAAGTCCATGTCAGACTTAGGCAAGTTGTACTCATGAGTAGGAGTACTGATTACAATTTCAGTGAAATCTTACTCTATAGTAAAAGTAGAGTACTTGTCATATGAAATGAGTAATCAAACTTGGGCAAATATGTACTCGTGTGCGGAAGTACTGATTACGAGTACCTGTGGAATCATACTCCATAGTATGAGTTTTATGGTTATCGGACTGGGTAATTTGTACTTGTGGATATGAGTACCGATTACGAGTATGGCGGATTGTAAAAGTATCGTTTAGGGAACTTGATTTATTTTAAACACCGTAGGTTTTTTTACAAGCTGAAACGATTAAAAATTTAAAAATCTTAATAAATATGAGTACACAAAATAAATCCTCTTAGACATTAGCAAAATTGTAATAAGTACAGGAAAAAAAGAACAGTACATCCGATAACAAAAGTACCATAAGTAGAGATGTACAAATTAAATTCGTATTATGTTTTAGGATCACCCTCATTTCAAGTTACTCATTCTCGTTACTCAAATATATTAAACGCAACTCAGTTACTCACTTAAAAGTTCTTCTATTCATACTTGATTACATCGGTACTCATAATTTCAGATTCCGTTAATACTCGAGGGAATTTGTAATCACCCATTGTGAGTACATTTTTGTAATCGAGTGCATTGTACTCGTACGTTTTGAGTACATTTGCATTCAATTACTCTTTGCACTCGGTACTCTTTTACTCGTTACTCAAATCATTCAATGTACTGAATTACTGCCCAACACTGTTCCATATTGAGTAATCTGCCCTTTGGAATACAAGAAGTCTAATTCTATATATTTGGCTAGAACAGAAATTGGACTAAGTGCAAGTTTGGACTTTAATGTCAAGATTTGTCAAAATGTGCCCATTATTGTAGTATATCCATTTAAAGCTTGCGTAGTTGTATGCAGTAATCTCCAGTTTGCTAATCGGTGAATTTTGAAGTAGAAAATATGTGAAGCCAGAAAGAAGTCTGTCAGTACATTGCCTCCACCAGATCCGTGGATGAAGCTAACCGCCGTTGCCATGGTTACCAGGGATGCAGTTGTCATGGTAACCATTGATGAAAGCGATCTGAGAGGAATGGTTTCTCGACATGTGACATATAATACACGAGCGGGTTGTGTCACGTGGTCCTGTCTGCCTCTAATTAAGGGGGAGGCGTTTTTACCACTGAGGAAATCCAGGCTTAAAAACCTAGCGCTACATTTTCTCAAAGTTTAAATGAAATGAGGGAAAAAAAATAGAAAAAAAAATATATATTGCTTTGCAAGGTTTACAATTTTTTTTATTTTTTTTTTTATTAAATTTTCCCCTTCAACACGTGTATCGGCAAAATTACTGAACGACACTGGCGAATTCACAGAGGAGAAAAGTCGTACTAATTTAATATAAAATACCAATATCCCCCCACTTCAACGATGAAATAGTGGCGAGGGCTGTTTCAAAAGTTAATGTTATGAAACCCTGGGTTTTTATGTATCTTTTAATAAAAAAACCTACTTAATACGAATCTTAAGTTACCAATGTTAATAAATTATATTTGCCAGCAATAAAATTAACATTATTAAATAATTATAGCCTTTATTTCTACAAGCAATTTATTTGTGTACTCGAAATGTACATATATCGCGATGAGCGGTCAAAAAGTCCTATATATTCGTTTATTATCCAAAAATCAGGTGTCGTAGAAGAAAAACTGAAATAGCCATTTTAAAGAGCAGGAAATTTTGGCTCCTTTTACGAGAGGGGTTTAAACAATCTCATCAAACGTTGGGGTAAATGTGTCAACAAACTCGGGTCTTACATTGAAAAATTGCAATTTTCCATCTCTTTAAAATGGCTATTTCAGTTTTTTTGTACGACATCTAGTTTTCGAATAATAAACGAATATGCAAGACTTTTCGACCGCCTTTCGTAATTGGATATTTCAAAAAAGTTGAAGTTTACTATAGTAAGAATATTTTTGTTTGATATGGCCACATACAAAACACATAATAGTGTTGTGCAAAGAGGTACACGAATATTGCTAGTAATTTGGAAAAAAGCAACGTTTCAATTCATCCCCCACTTACATCTGATTTTTCAAAATTGACAATGTTAGAAATTCTTCGGCGTTGTCACAGAAATAATAATAACAATAATCACGATTCATTCCGGTTGAAGTGTTTCTGTTTTGATTACGTTCCTATCGAGATTAGCTCTTATTTTTTATTTTTTTATCTTGTTTTAAGCCTGAGTAGGGGTCCGTCCTCGTTGGTATTTCCCCAAATTGCTTTACTTAGTCACGTATGGCCGATTTTCAGATTAGGCATTCATCATTTTTTTGCAATTTTTCAACGAAGCTTCCCTTTAGCTGCTACATGTAACTCCAGGGGAGCTGCGTGACGAATTAAGGGTGCAAGGGGAGACTCGTCACTCGGCTAATCCTAACTTGGATTTGTCAGCGTGAAATCGCCTGACACAACTAGTTTGACAAATTCGGATATTGCATCTTGGCAAGGTGCTTTTGATCACTGAATTAAATTCTGCGTTCTTGCCAATTGGTATCAGGTGGTTAACTGGCGGACCGAATAACACTCAGTGACACACATGGAATGTTGCATAATCAACTGGCCAATAATATAGCACGGATAAAGATAGTGGTTAGGGTGGATGATATGCACCCTTCCTCCTCGTGGACCCTCTGGATAGGTTTAGGTTTGCACTCACCACCTTTGCTGAACTAAATATGGGACAAGCATTGAGGAAAAATTGTGTATATGGATTTATATATTTTCACAAGTGAGTGGAACTGTGGATGGCGGTGGACAAGCTGGTGAAAGTGTTCCCTGATGATACATAATTTAGCGCTTTGGTTTGGGGGAAGGCGGTACACCTATACCCAGTGGCGGCTCGTAGCTAAAATTAGTGGGGGTGCTGCTCCAGGAAATTTTTAGCGACTCCTTTCAAATGGAGGGCCAGACTTTGGCCAATACACGTTAGTGTGCCACTCTGTAAATCTGTCACACTGTCGAAGGGACAGCGCTCTTTTCCCCTCGTAGCCTGGTGTGCAGCTTCCAATGTGAGCATGCGCACAACAGGCAAACACCTCGCCACTGGAACTGAGGAGCACAAAAGTGCCATAGCTTAACTGCAGGGTGGCACAACAGTACTTATTGGTCCAATTTTGGGCCCTCCGTTTGAAAGGAGTAAAAACATTTATTCTGCTCTATACAACGATTTTAGGTATGCTTTTAGTTTCATTTTTTTTTTTTTTTCTCTTTGGGGTGCTGCAGTTCCGCAGTGCCTATGGACATCACATTTAAAAAAGTGAACTAAAATTCCATGAAAATCAGTCTCAATCAGTGGCATAGTGATGAACGGGCAGCTGAGCCGGTGGCTAGGGGGCGCCAAAGGGGCGCCCAAAGTATTAAAACGGATTTATTGGATTATAAATTAAACTCATTATTGGTGAAACTTGATAAGTACAATTATTTTATTTAACACACTACAAACAATTTTGTTTTCCAGATACCAGTATAGTGGGAGGGGAGAGGGGGCCCAAATTTGGGTGTTTTGCCCTGGGCGCCAAATATCCTCGATCGCTAAAAACCTCTCCATGCAAATATTTTTTCTCTATGCAAAGTTAAACTACAAATTGACCCAAGTTCTTTAATTAATTAGATTCATTGGTAATAATAATAAAAATCTATACAACATTCTTGACTTTACACGATATGGTAGATTGTATAAGGATGATATTGCTAGATAAAATATATACTGTAGGCCTATTTTGACACTCCATTCGTGAGTTTGTTATCGATAGAGAAAAAACTGGGTTGAGATAATCTTTAATAAATAATAGGAACGAGCTTAGGGAGGAATGGGAGGAGCCCATCACACTAAAAAAAACGCATCTAATCATGGAAATGCACCACGGCCCTATGGGTCTGTGAAAGCTAGTATTTTTTTTTTTTTTACTTTTCCCAAACGTGCGTTATTCGCTTCAATTTGAAACTTGCATTCATTTGTGAAATTGGTCTTTGTTTAGTTCGCACAATGGAGCACTCCCTAGCTGCACATTTATGGCAAGTTGGGCAGAAATGAACGATTATAACCAGTATTCGATCGAATAAACGCTTTAAATGATGAGAGGAATTTATGGTGGATCCTCGTGGACAAGTCGAGGGGCGTGGTCCTTTTACTATAGGGCACTGATTACTCTTCGCCCACAACTACAGTTGGGGAGTAGAGTAGTTTTAGGATCAATGGAATATGACATTTCAGTTGACTAGTCTTGTGTATATACGGGGCCATTCAAAAAGGACGTCCTCGAGAGGATGGTGGGTGTCTGCTAGCATGTGGACAGGGGGAGGGGAGGGGGTACAATTCATTATTGTTTGAAAAATTGAAATAAATGTATATTAAAATCTACTAAAGTGTCGTTAACATTTTTACTAGATATTATTATGATTAGGGGCCATTAAAAAACTACGTCCTCAAAAGTGGGTAGGAAGGGAAGGGGGAAATCTTCTGGTCTGTGGTCAACATGTGGACAAGGGAGGGGGAGGTGGAAAGCCATTATGGTTGGGTTCTTTGAAATTTATAGGATGAGCATTTATATATATGTTCCAGCAAATTTTCTGGACACCCTACTTTAAAAAATAAAAAAGTACGTTTATGAGGGGGTGGGGTATGGGCTAAAATGGACACCATGTGGACAGGGAGTAGGGGAGGGGAGGAGGACAATTTCTGTAGGAATTTCGGGGACGTCCTTTTTGAATGGCCCCTGGTTGCTTTGAAATTTATAGGATGGGCCTTTACATGTTTAAACACATTTTCTGGACACCCTACTTTTGAAAACATTTAAGGACGTATATGAGGAGTGTGGGAGTCTGTGCTAAAACGAACAAGATGTAAGGGGGAGGGGGGTGGATTTGTCACTTTTTGTATGAATTTCGGGGACACCCTGTATGGACAGTCCGTCACTGACTTCCATTTTAAAGAAACATTTAAGTACAGTTTTATTTTCTAAATAAATACATTTTATATCTTCACCCTTGGCCTCCCAAAACATTAAACTGTTTATAAATAAGATGTAAAAAATCAAAAAATTGTCCAAATTGCAGAAATTCCTGCATTAAATAAGCCTAAAAGCATCATTGAAATCGGCGAACCCGGATCTAATACTAGTGCCTGTGTACATGGTGCCACAAAAACATGATTGTTTTTTTTTTTTACTCATTGAGTCCAAACCTTCTCCGCTTCCCTCACAGCACTTAAGTCAGTTTTGACAGTGCCTATTATAGCTCGTACTCATCCTATGTAGTTTTGGTTCGGTCATTCACAGTGTGATCTGAAAAAGCTCCCCTGTTTTCGCCCTAGGGGTCTTTTTTTGTGGCTGCTCAACCTACCTGTAAGCAACGCTATTTGTCTAAGTCCATAACATTAATCTCTTTACGGTGTAAAGTCTGTACACGAAATCATCCCTCGTTTGCAAATAAAGGGAGATTCTTGCCTCCACCGGTAGGTGACGGGACGATTGTAACCTGCAGTTAGATGACTGTGTTGACGGCCAATATAAATGCAACTCTGCAGGTGGCCCCTGCCTTTTCAATTGCCAAAATGGGGGCCACGTGGATGTTGGAGGTCTATATTCAGCAATAGTGCGGCTTTATTACTTCAAGACGAAATACTTCAGAGGGCTGGTAGATGGCACCACTAACCTGTGTCGGACTCATGAGGAAATGGCAACAAAGGCTTCATACAACCCTGCTAAAAATGAACTTAAGAAAAACTCAACTTTTGAAGTGAAACTGCAGTTTGGACGAAATCTATGCAAAAAAACTAAAGAATAACTTAAGTTTTTCATAAGTTCATTTTTGCCCAAAATGAACTTAAGAAAACTTAAGAAAAACTCAACTTTTGAAGTTTAACTGCAGAAAAACTGCAGTTTAGACGAAATCGATGCAAAAAAACTGAAGAAAAACTAAAGAATAACTTATTTTTTTAAAAGTTTTTCTTAATTTCATTTTTGGCAGGGAAATACTTATTCTTTATTAATATGGAAATGGACCACCTTTTGGAAGCTCCAGTGGTGGACTGGCCTGAAAGGAGCTGTGGCGGCCCTGGCTGCCTCATGGGAAATCATGACGTCATAGTGTTCAACAACTACAGGGGCACTGTCCACTATGCATGGCCAACTCTGCCAAAAATGAACCTTAGAGAAACTTTAAAAAAACTTTAGTTATGCTTTAGATTTCTTAAGTTTTTTTGCATAGATAACACAAATTTAGACATAACTTCCGACTTTCCTGATTTAAAAAAAATACATTTAGGCCTGGGGAAGCATTTCCCCTTTCCCTTACCTTTAAAACTCAATTAAACAGAAAATTTAAAAACTTTAAAATATCATCAGTAATAGACGTCTATAACGGTTTACCCTCCCTAACCTGTCCAGATACCAGCAGACCCCCTCCCCCTCGTGAGAACGTATTTTTTGAATAGCCCCTAAGGACATTTGAGACCCCTTTTAATATAGCCTGTCAAATTACTTGTATATTAATAAGAAAATGTATATAAATGTAACAAGTGCAGGCATATGAAACAATTTTACAACGTGCAATTTATGAAAATTCTTGAAATTGTATGAAGAAATTTAATGTGCAATATGTAATTCAGTTCCAAATAAATGCATTTATTTTTTCTCTATTTCTAGTTTAAATCCCATTTTTTCGGCACCAAGTCTGATTTGTCTAACCTCAATCCATTTATCATGTTTTATGAGCAAAATGCACTTTTCACATTGTTAAAAAGCACGAATGTTCGTTATCCATAAAATAGCTGAAAGCAGGTATTACGAGCAGCTTGATAATCCATAAAAATGATTTTATGTTCTTAGAAAGCCTGTTCTTAAAATAAATGACATTTAAAGGACAGTGAAAGCTTCCCGAACGGTTTGGCTTCAGTTTCCACTTTTAAAACTACATTCACCAATGTTATATTTGCAGCAACACAAAAGGAAGCCTATTTAGCATTGTCTAAAGATGACCACCACAGCAAGTTGTGAAATTGATATCCATTTTGTGCAACTTTTATCAATGAGTAAATATGTTGTATTTTGCAAATTTTTTTCTTCACATCGAGCAAAAATGGAATAGTGTTCACCCACCAATGGATTTGCAGAGATTTGAAAATAATTTAAATACTGTATATGGAGATACTATGATTCCAATATATATGATGAAGTGAAAGAAGGCAGAGTGGAATCGAGGGGTGATCTCGTCGTACTGGCTTCCTGGTGCAATGGCGAGCATCTCTCATTAACTGAAAACTTGCCAACCCGAGTACTTTCTGGATGGTGTTTAACTCACTGTCATTGATACTGTCATGTATCTGGGGGTTCATATTACCAAAAACCTCTCTCGGAATCACCATTTCACAAAAATTGTTGGTGCGGCAAACCAACGCCTTAGATTCATTCTGCACGTATTTCGAGAATGGGCAGAAAATGTAGCGGAAACTGTCTACGCAACTCTGGTTCGCCCTAAGTTGGAATATTGCGCTCCTATTTAAAACCCTCACAGGATGGTTCATATTCAGGGTATAGAGATGGTCCAGCATAGGGCAGCCAGATTTGTTAAGGGCAGTTACCAACATTCCGCGAGTGTGACAGAAATGCTCCACTCTCTAAATTGGGACATGTTGAGGTCCAGACGCTAAAAGTTATCTATGGGGTTATTCAAACTTTTTAATCTTCCTCGTAATTCAAATATATTAACGCCTAACAACCATTCTAGGAGTAGACATAATCACTCAAATCCTTTCACCTTGGCTTCGTGCCAAGACAGATGCTTACTATTGGTCCTTCTTTTTGCACGTGATTAGACAATGGACTAGCCTTCCTGGCAAACGTCCAAATTTAGTAGAAATTTAATCTAAAAATGATGTCCAAGTCGCTACTGACTTAAGGGAGCATTCTCCTGAAACTGGGTACTGCCCTCCTACCATATGGAATTTACTTGCTGACTGTATAGGGTACTGAGTTGAATTGAGTTGCTGAGGGTCTCCAGAACCGCATTTTGGACCACCCTGCTGTAGATGTTAACAGAAGAAGAGACCATTAGCCAAAAAGCAGGTGGGTCCATCGCTGAAGTAGAAATGTACATCGTCGCGTTTCCATAGTGAATTTAATAAGTATTGTACTTATGCTGGAAGGATGCGCGACATTTTAAGGCTTCTTGCCTCTGTTGTGCTAAGAAGATAGTTTTTTTTTTCTTATTAAAAATCACAATTGCCCATATCTGCATATAGAAAGTATTCGCGGGCAAAATTCGTTCTTCATGGATGCACATCTTATTTACATACGCTTTACATATAATCTTAGAATATATTTCGATGCTATTCATGCCAAAATCTAGCCAACATTTTGTATCGCATTTTTCTCACTTTTTTTTTTCATTATTATTTTCTTCACCAAAACCTTTGCTTAACTCTTTAATATGGAAAGTAAGCTGTTTCACAGTGTGATGGTGGGCGTCTTATTATACGACGCATCACAAGATTAAATTCCAACGTATTAGGATAATGCTCTAGCGTCTTTTGATGGACAGCCCCTTTTGCTAAATTTAAATGTATACAAAAGGAAGATTTTCTCTCGAAATCGATGAGAAAAATTGGGTTTACTGACAATCTAAGAAAATGAAAGGTTGAAAGGGAATTAAGTTCACCGAGGGGAAATTCTAAGGGCTTTTTAAATGTATTATTTCCCAAACTATGCCCCCCTCTTAAGATGAAAAATGCTTTTTCAATTTCCTCAGAGTAGCGAGATGCTTGAAATTGCGTTGAATATTTCAGTAGCTCGTTTATATGGCTGTGGATCTTATCTAAGCATAACCACACTTAATTAACATGGTTTTGGAACTTTAAAACATTGAATAAAAAGTGTTTAACATTTAAATGTTTAGAATAACACATGTCTATCTAATTACATTATTTTATAGAGAGTTTTATATAAAAAAAGGTTGATGCAGAATAATCTAAATACATACATACATATATATATATATATATGAGAACATACTGAAATGTTGAGCACAAAAAATGCAGTTTTTGGCATTTATAAAACCACTGGTTAAGTGTTTGGTAGTTGTTGTACAACCACTGGTGTGTTTATCAGGTGTACAACCACTGGTTAAGTGTTTGGCAGTTGTAAAAACACTGGTTAAGTGCTGAGTAGGTGTAAAAACACTGGTTAAGTGTTTGGCAGTTGTAAAACACAGTTTAAGTGTTTATGAGGTGTAAAACCACTGGTTAAGTGTTTGGCAGTTGTAAAAACACTGGTTAAGTGTTTGG
>JAQGBW010004091.1:0-14560 GCA_034698625.1 Julus scanicus | reverse complement strand
TGAAGAACCCACTTTGTAATTCATATGCTAAAAACTTTCAATAAAATCCATTGAAAACTGTCAAATTTGCATTTTTTAAAATTTTCAATTAAAGTGCACTTTTTACCATTGAGTACCAGCGGCTAATATATTGTCCACTCTGTATTTTCTTTAATTATAGGTCAATTTTAATAAAATTTGGTATGGAACATCCTTTTATTATAAGAAAATGGATGGCATCATAAAAAAAATTATTTAAATAAAAATTAAAATGTGGGATTGAAAGGGTTAGGCACAGCGCTGATAAGCTGCGTCTGGTAGCAGCGCACGCAGACAGACACAGCGCGGATCTACTTCCTGCAAGGGAAATCCCGCGGGGAAGCGACCAAACGGGCTAAAAATAACAGAAACTTATCTGGCAGTGCTGATTTCGAGAAATTTGGCTCCTACCAAGGGCTGTCTGGCGATTCGTGTTCAAAACATGCAACTTGAATACGTGAATCACAAGTGTTTGCAAACACGATTGAACGTGTGCAGGTGATATACTAGATGTTAGCGTATACGTGTCTAGTCAAATATGCTAGTTTGTGTGTATAGACTTTTAAATAGGCCCCTGTTTGATCTGAGGGGTAGGAATTCCAAAGAGCTTGTTCTATCTTCACGTCCTACCTTCACGCGAGTTCTGGTAACGCCAGCTTGCGACTTTATTTGAGGCCATTCTGAAAGGGCGTCCTCAAAATTCATTAAAAAAATTTACCCCTTCGCTCCATGTCCAATCGGTGCCTGTTTCATCCCGGAGATAAAATGACACCGTTTTTGGAGTATTTTTTTTTAAATAGATCATATATTTTAAGGAATTTTTTGATAACGCGAATGTTTCTCAAATATACTTAATTTGCTTATTAATTTCCAAAAATATTGTTACTAAATTCATGTACAGCAAACTTATTCCACGTTTAGTATTATTGTTTTAAGTGTCATCAATTTATAAAAACTAAACTTCTGCTGAATGTATAATTATGCAGGAAAATATGCATTTTTATTTATCTAATTAGTCAGGCCATTTTGTTGTTGTTGATAAAAAGCGGTTGACGCATTTTCTATACTTTAATTGGCATGTGACACTTCTGAATATTAGAAGTGTAAAACGTTGAAAGTGTTAAAACAAAAGCATATACATTACTCAAAATCATTTCAATTTAGGACAATTTGCAACAAATATGAAATTCAAGTTTGAAACCATTTCCCTCTTTCCTTCTACTCCATTCTTTATTTAGCAAACTGAATTGCATAACTGAACCTGCATTCATCCAAGAGGAAAAATGACATCGTGTAATAAATTTTACTTGGAATGAAAAATCCGATTTTTTTAGGAAGTCATAACTTTCAAACTTCCTTATCTGAGGTTGGGAATTTGAAACGATTTCTAGGAACGTCTTCATTCGCATTCGAGTGCACCTATGGACGTGTAGAAAACGATTAGTTTGTAGAAAGGATAATTCTTAGAGAGATCATTTTTGCCCTTTTAATAAAATGTATTTATTGTCTTTCAAATTTTCGTATCACAAAAAATAAATAAATAATATTGATAAGAAAATCGGAGGCAAATTTGATCAGAAATATTTCATTTGTTTATTTTTTCCCAAGTTACCTGGTTTTAATAAAAAAAATTCAAATAAAAGTATGGTCTGATTATTGCCAATAAAGACAATCTTTTAAATTACTGTGCATGGTGTAATCTCTTGTATCTCCTTTTAACACAGTGCCACAAACCTCCTGTGCACATGAGGATAGGGAATATACGGAGAGTATAGTTTAATTTCAAATATTAACTTATTTTAGTATTAAAACAATATTTTCAACATTGTGCAAAATATTCACAATAGTACGAGGGTTGTTCAGAAAGTCTTGCCTTTTATTTAATAACGTTTGATTGCAACGTCTTACAAAAAAATGAAAATATACATTTTAAACAGTAACTAATTACCTATTTTTCCACATAATTGCCAAATTTATTGAGACATTTGTCCCAACGCTGCACCAATTTTTTGATTCCATCGTTGAAAAACGAAATCGGCGTGCAACCATTTGCGAATTGGCACCACAGCGTTTGGCATCACGAACAGAATAACAGCCACTATTGAACTTTTTGCACCAAAATTTTGTTTTCGACGGGCATAATCTGGTCTCAATAAATTGCCGACATTTTTCGATGAATTTCATTTACATTTTAACTTGAAGCCCAAAGAAACCGAATTACAGACTGCAGCTCAAACTTTGTGAACTTAGTCAGCATGCGCGCCATATTTATTTGTGCATAACGTTAAAACACCAACAGCTACACAAACGCCATCCAGTGGACATTGTGGGAAACACTCTAAGGAACATTCTGTTTATTTTCATTTTTGTGTAAGACGTTCCAATCAAACGTTATTAAATAAAAGGCAAGACTTTCTGAACAACCCTCGTACAAAATAAATTTGTGGCCAAAATTTGTTATGTTTTATCATATTGTCTCATACCCACTCTCCCCAATTTAGGACGTTTTGCCTATTTTTGAATGCTGTAACTGTGAATATATATATATATACATATTTTCATTTTTCTGTAAGACGTTGCAATCTATATATATATTCAAGCAGTTAAATTGAGATACCTGTACACTGTAAAACCCTTGTATTCGCGTTTTAAAATGATTTAACATGGCACATGTATTTTGAAAGCAATATATAGTGTCCAGCAGCGCATAGCAATGGGCAGAAAGTTTAGATATTTCTGAAGAAAAAAAATCCATTTACGACTTGACAAAATGTCCCTGACAACATCAAGAATCGGCTCGCATCCGTCCATGACAAACTTGCATCCAGCTCTGTTATAAGTTAACACTGCAAATAAGCTTATATGATGCAGAGTCAGAGCCGCAGTTCAGCGCTTGCGGTTTTAAGAATGTCTGCATCGCCTTTGGCGCTCCACAAACTTTATCAGATGAATTCAAATGCGAGAAATAAAAAGAGCAGCAACAGCCCATTTGTCAAGACACTATCTATCAAGAGAACGAAAGCACAGTAAAGAAAGATGAATATGTATACTTGCAAGAGGGTCTAAAGCCTATGACCTACAATGTTCAAATTTCGATACACACTCCTACTACATACATGGTATCCTCTAACTTTGCCGATAACCCCAATCACTGAAATACCATTTCGCCGACGCATCGTGTCGGCGAAATGGAGCTTTGGTTAGTTGTGCCTGCAGAATTCTGATACTGCAGTAACACTGGTAGATATGGTCACATTATATCTTATCATTTGGTCTTATTATAAATCAATTCTTATAAATTAAAAAAATATCATGCACAAAATTATTCTATAATGGAAGTCGGCGAAATGAGAATTGGCAGAAAACTGTAAAATTACTGTGGATGAAGTGGGTTGAAATTTACTATATATTCCGTCAACTTTTTTAAAATTTTATGTGTGGGTTTCGACAATTTTTTTATTGAATTTTGCTCACCGTTCTCTAAATTATAAAACGTAAAATACAAAAAAAAATCGGTTCACCCCACTCCTTTCTCTATTGTTTTTGATTTTTTTTTTTCTAAAATAGATAAACTTATTCATTTTACTTGTTATTCAACTTGTTCATTTTAAATTAATATAATTATTGAATAAAAAAAATGTTGTAAATAGTATGAAATGTCAGGAACACCTGAGATCAACCCATCTTTTGCTAAAGGATTTTCACTGGGATTTCGATCTCTCGTCTAATGTTGGGTTGACATTCCGTATTTTTTTTTCTTCCTATCATCTTTTTCATCAGCAACCGTAATTCAACATCCTTTTTGTTGGGAGTGTTTGTCGATCCGGCTTTACTTAATCGACGTTATGCTAGTCCAGATTTTTGTCCGCTTTTGGGGAAAAAAAAGCAAAGTCTGAAAGTATTATAGCCGCAGAAATCCATTCAGTGCAACACAAAGACTCCCAAGAAAAACATGTTTCATGTACTCCGAATTCGAAGCAACTATAGCGATGGTAGCAAACAGTGCAACTATAGAAATATTCGGGCTTTCTAGAAATGAAAGCCGAGGAATTGTATGTCCATTCACTCAGGAGATTCAGCTAAACCTGGACAACCCATTAGGGAATCTTGCCACACTGATGCGAAATGAAATACGAGTGATGTTCGGAAATGTAATCACATATAAAGTTCGCAAGCTCCAAGTGGTATAATGTACCTAGAGAAGCTTATTTCTAACTGAAAAAACACTATATTAAAAGCAGACATTGTACGATGTGTATTTATTTATTTATATATATATTTTTATAAATGGCACTAACGATTACATATTACCTGGCTGTTTATTCCATTTCCTTTTATTATATCCCAATTTAGGTTAAAGTTCAGCAATAGAATTACGGATAATAAACATATACCCATTACATATTACAAGTCAAATAATTTACGCAGAAAACATTAGTTGAATGTAGTCATATGGAAAGGTAATTAAAACGTCCATTTTAGTCAATTCCTTTTTGAATATATGCTATAAAACAAAATTAACAAAAAGTTCATCAATAGCCAGATTCAAAATGTTTTTCTTAATTATTGGCAAAAATGGTAGTAATAATGTAGTAATAATAATGAAAGTAATAGGGTTAGTGCCTATACTAACCCGCTATTTGTTAGTGTATCGAACCTTAGATTCATTCAACGCGTATTTCGAGAATGTGCAGAAAATGTGAAGGAAACTGGCTATGCAACTCTGGTTCGCCCTATATGTGGTAATATTGCGCACCTAATTGGAACCCTTGCTTATTTTCTGACTGTATAGGTACTGAGTTGAAATGAATATTTTAAACTTGATGTCGCAATTTACTTTAAAATTCCAAAGTCATTTTCTTCTGCATTCGATAAACTTTATATTCAAATAAAACAGGAACCACATTCAAATACAATAACAAAAATACGAGTTAAGGTCATTTAACACAAAAAAACGAGTTATAACTATGAGATCACTTACTAATATCGCTTTAACAAAAGTATTAGCTTCATAACCAGATGCTGTATAACAATGAAATTCCAATTTATCAGGTAAAGGTCTTATGAACGTTTATTTTGCACAAGGAATGATGATGAGCAGTAGCATCATCTGCTTTCAATCACAGATGACATGCTCAAGATCAAAGAAAAATAATATTCTGAAAGAAGTTAAGTCTGGTCAATGACACTTTATAAGCACTTTATGCATCCAGTATTCATATTCTCAAATCCAAAAGTAAATTTCTTTTTTGTGCGTATACGTACATGAACTGATAGATACGAAACATTCCTACTCGAAAAAAGGTTAACTGCAAAGCTCCTCCAGACCGGACAATATCAAGTACCGGCAAACCATAATTAAAATCACAAACGACAACAAATATAATAATAAAAGGCACGTTCGCCCCTGTCAGAAGAGGGCTTCATTTGCGAAACCTAACTAGAGCAGATGCAAGGCCACAAAGAAATGTTGTGGCAAAGGCGGTCTCTTATCTTTATTGGTTTGCATCAAGTGGGAAAAAAATAAATAAAAAGCGCATATCTGGACAGATGTATCAACAAATACTTGCAAGATCTGTGGATACCTGCATATGGTTGACTCACAGTTTAACAAGCTAGGAGCGAAATCGGTTAGCAGCACAAAGCCTGGATTTCTGGAATGCTTCAGTTTTTACCCCACAAAATGACCTGTGTAAATTAAGAAGAAAGCTTACTGCGGTGAAGTTTGCAGGCATCAACAACCCACAATCGGTGCTTTCTGATATACTTGCTGATGAAATTCAACAACGTAAACAAATGTTTGCATCAACAATGAAAGGCCAACAGACGTTCAAGTTTTTTGCTTATTTACGTATATCGAACACCGCATTGGATAATATACATGCACATATATTGATAAGTTTAACCTCATTAACAATTGCCATGAAACGCTATGTTGCGTCAACAATGTTGAAGGAACATAGTTTGCTGAAACAAATAATGAATAAAATCGTGGTGAATAAATTGAACGATTTTAATATGAAAGATGGAAATAACAGTGAATCAACTTTATGTCAGAAGTATGTATATAATGATTTTATTTCATCATATTTCAGTTCGTGATGTTTGAGCAAATTTATGACGTTTTTTTTGTTGTGGCCAGAACCATGGTTTCGGTAACATTTCGCAGATCGCTCGGGAGGCGGTCCAGATCAAATATAAAAATGTTGCCACTTTAATGCGCATGCTCAGCCATGTGCTCAAATGCGGACCTGATTGCTTGGTAAGTCGCTTGGTAAAAGCGCAATAATGGAAAAAATATGTATAATAACTTGCATATATCATCGTTAGACTGAAAAACAAAGTATGAAATGATGAAATGAAATAACTATACTTTAATAAAGTCGATTCACTGCAATTTCCATCTTTCATATTAAAATCGTTCAATTTAAATTTTCAAAAATATTTTCGACTCAGTTTTATTTATTTAACTATGTTAGACATATTCAAATCAATAATTATCAAAATTTACAACAGAAATTCAAATCTAAAACTTGTTAAGTGAATGTGGCTCACATTAATTGCCACAAATCAGTTGTCTCAGTTTACCCCCATTGATTGCCATAGCAACTTAAAATGCATCAAATGCAATTACATTCAACTACGATTAAAAAAGATACATATCAATTAATTTAGTAATAAAATATGCATTAAATAGCAACAGACACAATATCTACAACAAAATAGTCAGGTAGAAATAACCATCGTTTTTTATTTTTTATTTTTTGACCAAAAGTTTCATGAAACTTGGTGGCAGAAATTTGTGGAGCATCCACATATCGCAAACATATTTGAAAAACCCTGTTTCACTTTGGTGTGTCATGCTATACAGTGTGGACTAGGTATTAGAAACAGTAGATTTAAAAAATCAAAATATAACTACAAAGAAAACAGAATACAGTGAAACCTCTGTTTATGAACAACTCGGTTTACGAACACCACATGTTGTTTCGCTTTACGAACGATGCTTCAGTTCACGAACACATTTCTCTGGACCACCATTCAAAGGTTCGAGTTTCTACAATTGTTTTACTAGTTCCAGCAGAGCATCTTTGTTACGGATAAGTTTTACTAGATACAAGAAACATAAAAAATTTGTTATAATTTTGAAGGATTTAAATTAAAATCGATATTAGTTTCAAGGTTATAGACTACATAGCAAATATGGAAAAAGTTCGTTTTCTCCACGCCAATTGCAGATGCTATAAATGAGAATCCATTGATGGCGTCGATTTGAGACTTAAATCGTATAATTAAAAACAGAACAGAGTATAATAATACAAATTTTCCTAATGGAAACTATGTTTGTTAAAGTAAATCCTTAAGCAGAATCTGCAAATGAACTTAATTCACGGCAACGCCAACATGACGACACCACGTGGGTGGTTTAATTTCTTATAATGTTGGAAATCATGTATTTTCTATGTTACAGTCAATGTGTCAAACCAGTCATTTGGTAAAACACAGGCATTGTACAAAATGACACATTGACTGTAGCATATGTACTGCTTTCTTCTAATATTACTGTTAAATTTATTTCCTGTCTTTATTATTTCCACACATAAAGGCATCCAGGAACGGATTAAGTTCGTAAACCGAGGTTTCACTGTATACATAGAATAACCTAATGAATGTGTATACGAAATAAAGCAATCCGTTAGCGAATCTATCATTAAAATTAAAAGATTTTTCTATAAAAAATTCTCCGTTTCTGCTTTCACCTAGAAAGCAAAGAAAATAAATGACGGGTTTGTAGCAATTAAATATATATGTACATTTACAAGCACGTTTTTTTCTGCTTGTCTTAACTGGCACAACAAAGCACGCAAACATCATGTTGACCACTTCTAATTATATATTATATAGCACTCTTAAAATTGGACACCCTGTATTGTTCGTACCAGGTCAGGTTATCTGGAATATTGACAAGTTTTTCCAAAGGCTTCTCAAATATCGATTTTCCTTCAAAGTTAATTGCTGGCGTGTCAGAACAAAATTCGATGGATTTTCCTCAAATGTAACATTCAAATCTCCAAACAAAAATCAATCAGCATTTTCAAATGGCAGTTGAGCTGCTAATGAGCGAAGGAAAGTAATTAAAGATGCCAAATGGACTGCAGCAAAGGCCTGACCACTCTGATAAGGATCCTATTTTATCAATTAGGCATTGCGTGAGTAATTAAAATTAATTAGAAATGAAAATTGCCAGCATTTTGAATTGCTGATAGCATGCACTGTGTCTTGTTCTGATATTTATTACTGTTCAGGGCCTAATAAATTCTCATTCCAAACGCGAGAATTCGCAGGTTCAATGTTTAGACAACTAACTACAGTGAAGTTAACATTTTTCAAAAACAACAGATCTGTAATTAATCTGTAACATAAAATTTCCTCAAAAAGTGAAAAGTAGTTCTTACAACGCTGATGTGATATAGCAACACTTAGTAATAGCTTTAAAACTTTTGATTTCTCTAATTTATTAAAAAAATTTAAAAAAAATTAAAAATTGAACTGATTAAGAAGCGTGGATGTTACAAGTTTAGTGTGCACTACTGTACCAAAGTAGTGAATTTAATAAAGCATGAATATATATTGATTTATTTCATTTTGTAGCATGAATACTTTTCAGTAAACAGAAAAGCTTAATAATTTGAAGATATAATTGTGGAAAACTGTTTTTCGTATGCAAGTTTTGGGGTCATTCAAAAAGGACGTCCTTAAGAGGGGGGTACAGGAAGGGGTTGAGGGTCTGCTGGCATGTGGACACCATGTGGACAGGAGGAGAGGGCGAAGCCATTATAGACGCGTCCACTAACGATGGAAGTTTTCAGTTTTTGGATTTTCTGTTTAATTGAGTTTCAAAGGTCAATGAAAGGGGGAATGGACACCAGAAGAAATGTAGCCCAGTCCAAAATATATGACTTTTTAAAACCTTGAGAAAGTCGTGCATTAATTATGCCTAACTTTGTGTTAAACACAAATTTTATGTTATAATTTTCCTTCAAGGTCAAAATATTTCCGTTAATCAGAAAAATCTGGAAAAATGTTGTATAAATGGCAGGGAGACGGGTGCTTGGAAATGTGCATATAATGGATGAGCCTTTGTATGTTCCAGCAAATTTTCTGGACACCCTACTTTAAAAACAAAATCAAGGAGGTTCTTAAGAAGGGAAGGGGGGGGGGGGGAAGAAACGGGCCCGGGCTGACATTCATTACATAATCGGCTATATTACAGCAATTTTATAAACTATTAATAGACATTTTACGAAATTATTACCCAACTGAATTTACACTCATTTTATCCTCGTTTTCTAAGAAAATGAGTGTTTTTAACATTATTTCTTAAATCTATATTGTTACATTAAAATACACCGAAATACAGCACTGCTTTTATTTTTTAAGGGCTTTTTTCAGAAACTTAAAAATACATTAATATAAAAGAGATTCTTTAAAATTCTCCAATTTTTAATTTTACATTTGCATATTTACAGATGTTGCACATATTTAATTATTATATCACATTTGAAAAGCATTTTCACCAGCTGTATATTGATTTGCTTATTTTATTTTGTTCACATAATCACAGGTGTGATTCTGCTGCTTAAAAGCGAATCATTGCTTTATAACATTGTTAAAAAAAAATTAAAGAAAAAACACGACACCATCTTTATTCAAAATGGCGTCCTAGTTTATCATCATCACCACTGGAACCAAAATTGCATAACTTGGGGGATTCGGAGAATTAGCTTGATCCTTCTTGGTCATTCGACATGCCCCTTCGTCTCCCCTTCGCGCATGCGCATACGCCAAGGGGGAATAAAAAAGGCCATCCGATGCCGTAATTTCTTTCAATTGTTTACCCCCCGGGGGAAGGGGAGGTGCGCGGGAACGAATTCAGTAGTTTTATGAAAGGGTCCCAGTTCTTTTTCGTGGATCCTATGGAGTCTGAACTTAATTTCAAACAGCGGCGTTCACAAATTCACAATACCCTCCCCCTCTTGTGCACAATTAGCGTCATAATGGACGATTCAATTTGAGCAATTGGAAGCAAACTCATTCATCAATGCGCCCGTTGCAGTCGAGGGGTCATTACCTCACTACTTCCGAGACAAATTTATGCATGATATTACTAAATTGGTTAACCCGATGCCCATCAAACCTGCCCCATGTGTATAACATTCTCGTTATTTCTGTTACATTATTTGGCATCATATGTTGCACGAGGTTATTTTTACTAAGCAGTAGTGTTACTATTTTCGTGATGTTAAATATTGCTGAAATTTGTACAAACTGCATAATAGTAATACTTCGAATGTTTCCATAATGAATTTTACAATTATAGATTTGTTTTATACATATGTATATTCGATTTCAACAGCTTTCAAGAAATCTGTCACATTTTCAAAGTTCACGTTCTTTCTGCTACATTATTTGGCTTTTCCATAACATTTTTTAAATATTGTCTATATTGGTATTGCCATCTTCAAGGTTGTTTTTACTGAATGCAGTCCAGTGAATGAGTCCACTTTTGACCAGACCCCCCTCATAGAAGTCCTTTATTTTTTTGGTTGAAAAAGTAGGGTGTCCAGAATTTTTTTTTTTTGGAACATACAAAGGCCCATCCTGTAAATTTAATTCCAAACACCCGCTTCGCTACCAATTCCACAACATTTTTCCAGATTTTTCTGCTTAAGGGGGATTACAACCCTATCCCTTTCAATAGGTAAATTTGCAACGACACTCACAGCCAAACAAAAAGCGATTAAATAAAAATAAAAATTGTCTAAAATAGCTTGATGGATCAGCAAGTGCATTATATTGTTGTTCTTTACTTTGAAGTGGTAGATTTTTTAAAATTAATAAACATGGTTGAAAAATGTCTGATGATATGCATTCCCATGCTGCACGTGCTCGCAGAATGTGCAAATTAACGGACATTTTTCAAACTTATTTATTAATTTTTAAAAAATGTACCACTTCAAAATGAAAAACAACAATTAACATGATGCACTTGCTGATTCATCAAGCTATTTTAAACAATTTTTATTTTGATTTAATCTCTTTTTGTTTGTTGTGAGTATCGTTGCAAACCCATTGAAAGGGATAAGGTTGTAATCCCCCTTAACAGAAATTTCCTGACCTTTAAGAGAAACTTCAGCTTGGTGTTTAACTCAAAGTTAGGCAGAATTTCAGACTTTCTAGAGATTTTAATGATTCAAGTATACATTTGTGACTGAGGACACATTTCTTATGATGTCCACCCTGGTGAAAAAAACCAATAGAGATTTCTATTGTTTTCTATTGTTATTTGGAACGTTGTTGTCTATTGGTTTAATTGTTTTCTATTGTTCAGTCAATACAGCCAAACCATAGAAGCCAATAGAAGTCAATACAGGAACCATAGAAAACAATTAAAACCAATGAAGTGTCCAAATAACAATAGAAACCAATATAAATCTCTATTGGTTTCTATTGTTTTTTTCACCAGGGCATTTCTCCTTTCACTGACCTTTAAAACTTAATTAAACAGAAAATTATTCTGCGATCATTTATTATAATTTCAAGATACTAGGTTCGTATAATTTTATTAAAATTCTGTTGTAGTGTTATTGAACCCAGTTTTTCCCCAACCTGCCCTAACCTAATCTAGCCTTCGTCGCTGAAGTACATATATAACGCGAGGCAGATGATTCCTTGTCGTAATATAAATAAATACCGTATGATAATAAATGGTACAAACAAACAAGTTCCCCAACCTCAGTATATCAACTGCAGTGCGTTAATCATTCCTTATTGCGTCGTTATATGTAATCGCATATAGGCTTCATCATCAATTTCCAGTGAACACATTTTTGGACAATTTCAATTTATATTTTTTGTGGGTTTCATAAATATCTACTACAAAGCATGCTGAGAAATTTGACACCCATGATGGGCAACCTGCGAGCAAAATAGTACAAACTATATAATATTTTTATTTTCAAAATGGTTGCTATCAACAGAATCTGCAATGTTAAAGAAATAAATTCATTATTGTGAAAATGGGTGTTTAGAAACATCATCTAATGTAAACAACTATATCATAAGAAAGGAAATTCCAAGAATTTACAGTTGATTACTGGAATGTTTAGTTAATTACAGAATTTTGGAGGTAAACAAATGTGGTATCGACACTTATTTTTTACTGAGTATTTTAGTTCTCGATACCATGCTTTCGATATTCTTTCTACCCATACCGTTACTTGAGCATGACTATTCGATAGGGAAATTCCCTTATCAAGTCATCAGTTTTCGTTTGCTGTTTGAATGTCACTAGTGTACTAAATTAGTACGCATTTCTTTCTGAATTAAATATCTATGAAATTAACTGAAAAATTGTATCTTGTCAATCGGCATTAAAATTTCTTTATCCTACACATCAAAAACTTCTCATATTTTGGTTAGTATCAATAATTAAGTTTTGATACTGACTTCGATACAAAGTATCGATATTTTGGACCGAGACTGCCTGCCATCCCTAGGTGGGACCTGCCTTGGGAAGCCAGGGGAGGTGGAGTGGCCCTAGGGTATTCGAAAGAATGGCGCTAAAGGAGGGTGGGGGTGCTGAAAGGCAAACACGCGCACACAAAAGCGTGGGAAAATCCCCCTTGGTCACGTCAAAAGGAGAGCTTAATAGGTGGGTGGAAAAGAATGGCCTAGCTAAAGGGATTAGCGTGCCGGTCACGGGGTCACGTGGATCCCGCTAAGGGCAAGGCGTTGGACAAACGAGAGCAGGATCTTTCATTCACTGTGAGGGTTAATAGAACGTTGAAATGGACTGATCAGACGCAGACGCTTGGCTTCCATTGATAAAGGGGATTATTGGGGAGTTACCGTTTTGTATCGTTTCCAACGGCATCCTAGTGACCATTTTTTTTCAGCACTTCAATTTGTCTGGACCTATATATTTGAGAAAGGCAAGGATCCCAAAGCTGTATATACAGTATAATTCCTGTAATTTTAAAGCAATCCATAAGTTTGGAAAGCTTTTTAATACTAAGCATGGTATTTTGTATAGCAATTTGTATTCCAACAAGTTTTTGGAATCCCAATTTCAGATTTGCAGAGATTTTAATCCTAATAACAAATTATAAAAGTTTCGTTGTATAATTTTACAAATCATTAAACTTTCCCCATTGCAGAATTCAATGCTATTAATTTACGTTTTTTACTTTTGTTGGTAAAAAGATATACTTTAAGGGTCATCGTATGAGGAATTCACTCCAGAATGTCATTTCCCTGCTAATCACAGCATGCCGGTAGGAAACTTCATTTCTGATCACCCTGCACTGCTGACCACCACTAGATTACCTAAGGCTTAAAGGTTACAGCCAACGCCTTTCAACCCTCATTCCATGCATCCATGAAAGATTTTTCAATTTTTTATTTACTTTTTTTAAACGTCTCAATTTGTTCGCTTCTGAAAATTCCCCCAAAATCCCACGTTGAGATGGATGGGTTGGTCCTCGGAAGGAAAAATCTCAAACTCGATGTGGTCATCACGACCCCTTAAAAATGTCACGAAAAAAAATGACACGTTGGCAATTTGAAATTCCACGGACGTCCCACGAATTGAGCCAAATGTCGTCTCAAACTGGCACCTCGTTAAACAAAGACATGTTTGCTTGAAAGGCATTTTATAATTAAGGCGACATTAACGACTAAAACAAATGGCCTAACAGGGCCGTTTGTTAACCAAGATTTATGACAACCTATCAGGGGAAATTATGACGCTCTCAGAGCCTTTTCAACTTTTGTGTACCGCTAAACGTGCACAAAAGTACACACAATTCATACAGTAATCATTGAGACATAATTAAATAGTTATAGTGTGAATTTTGGTTTGAGATATTGAATTTCTTGAGAAATTTCTTTTTAGAAAATTCATTGTTATTTCTACCTGAACATTTTGTTGCAGGTTTTTTATCTGTTGCTAATTAATGCATATCTTATTGCTAAATAAATAGAAACATATCATTTTACTTGAATGGAATTGCATTTGATGTAATTTAAGCTTCTATGGGTAATCCCCATGTGAGGTAATCTGAGACGACTGATTTGGGGAAGGGGGAAACACATTCACCAAACAAGCTTTGAATTTGCACGTTTGTAATGTCATAAATTTTGATTATTATTAATTTGCATATGTTAAACATAGCTAAATGAATGAAAATGAATCGCAAGTATTTTAGAAAAATTAAATTGAGTGATTTTAGCATGAAAGATAGAAAATGACGTGCTGGGTCAAAATCTAGAAAAAATAATCTCAAAAAATAAAATAACTTGGAATAATCTCGAGTGAAAAAAATCTCGACAGCATATCATCAGTTAGGTCAGGTTAGGTTAGGGGCCATTCAAATATTATGTCACATCTAGGGGGTGGGTGGGTTGTTTGTTTTTTGTGACAATTGTGACCAAGGGGTGGGTGGGTGGTTTGGTAATGTGACATCACACAATCAAAATT
>JAQGBW010004090.1:0-14566 GCA_034698625.1 Julus scanicus | reverse complement strand
TAGTCACAATTCCCCCATACCTTGGACACAATTGTCACAAAAAAACAAACAACCCACCCACCCCCCTAGGTGTGACACAATTTTTTAATGGCTTCTTAAGGTCTGGTGACTGAGGTGACGTTTTCCTGACTTTGGGCCCATTTTAAAGGCGTGCACCATTCCTTGAATGTAAGTTTTGGGTCATCATCTCCTGATTTATCACGGAATCATCTTAAATTTTCATGTTGACATTAATTTACTGTATTATTTTCACTTTGATTTACCATATTATTTGTCTTACATTTTATGCAATGTGCGTTGTACTGTTACTGTAATTAAATATATATTACATATAAATTCAATCCTAGATTATGTTTTCTCTATAAATTTGGATGATTAGCTGTATACATTAGGTGATGTTTGTAGGTGTATTATGTTCACGTCGAGTCACTGTATAATCTCATCTGATTTACCTTGCGATTCCGCATAACACAATTTGGGAGATACACACTTTATATTCTTGATTTTTTATCGTTAATTTATTATTATTAATTTATCCTGCCACGGCTGATTTTAGATATACTACCCTACTATATTCGTTCATCCCTCAGGATCAAATTAATGACGAATATAGAAGTTCTACTGTATATGTTGCCAATTTTACAAGAATCGCAGAACACTGTTTCTTCACATCTATTTAAATTCCCATAATGGGAGAATTTGAGAAGTTTATGCATCTGGGTACAATAACTATGTTTATTAACTTCCAACATAATGTACAAAATATAAAATATAAAAAACGTAGTTGTCAAATGAACAGTTTCTTGAACGGCTGTTGCACAGTGAATGAACGAAATACTGCTAAAGACTCAAAAAGAATTTAAACTACAATTACTTGTTAGCTTGAGTGGACTACACAAGCTATTCCATCACCGCTTGCATCTTGCGGTTTAACCATTAGATATCACATTTTCAATTTTATACAATTCGTTGAAGAAAGATTTGGTGAGCATAGATGGCGAACCAAGATTTACCCAAAATTCTGTTCTGAGAATCTTAACAAATATAGAATAAAATGCATTTATGATTAGCTGTTTTTGGTTTTTTTCAGGATTGTTTCGATACTAGATCCTCCAACTATGTGGTTTCAAAATTTACAACATTTCAAAACCTTACAAAAAATAATAAAAAATAAAATAATGTTATTAAATTATGATCCTGTCACACAGGTACACGTTTTGGGAAATCTTGTTTCTAAAATTCAGGAAAAAAGAAGTAAATTGTTTTTATTTCAATGAGCATTTGTCTTAGTCATACTTGTATGTAAAGAAAATATAAACACATTATTTCTCGATGAAAACAATTTTGTTGGCATTTATTAAACTAATTTTTATTGTTTGGCTAATCCACAAATTAAAAATAATAAATTTCTGAATTTTAATGACATTTTCATTGCATCTGAATGGTGATTTCTGTTGTCTTTGTAACGCATACCCAATTTATTTAAATCAAAATATATATTTTTTAAATGGATGATTTTTCTTTAATTTTGTTTAATGACATGAACCTTCTTATAATTTAGTATAAAATGTGTTTTTTAACCGGTTGTAGACAAGCAATTATGATTTGTATAAACTGCTGTATGGGTACTTATTAGCTTGTAACTGTGATTTCAAGCTTAACTGTTTAGGCATTCAAGAACTGCTTTGAATTAACAGCACATACTGAGTTTGAAACAAATATAGGACCAGGTATAATCAACTATCACAAGATAGCAGTCGCATGTTCTTGTGAAGACACAAGATTAGATTAATTTAACATAAATTTTGAACACAAGCAAGATTACAAGTCATTTTTAGTTGGTGTTGTGGTCGGCGTCTCGGTTTGTTCGCTGTTTTGCGAATTCATTCGCACGTTACGTTTTGACCGAATGAACGCCATCCCGTGAGTCCGTGAATGTATTTTCAATGCCAATTCGTTTTCTAGACTCAAAAAACATACAGTGCACTCCAAAGGATTGGATTTCCCGCCTTCACTTTGACAACTGTTTGAGCCATTGCCAATGCCAGTTTGCCTGGCATCGGTCAGATCACAGTTATTGATAGTTGAACCAATGATGTAACCACGTTCCACCATAAACGTTTCCAGATCTTTTACTTTATGTGTACAAGTGAGATGTTTTCTGAGAGAGGGCTCCACTACAAAGGATGTCCCACACTCCAAGCACTGGAAAGAGTCGGACTCAGTCTTGTGGACAGTAATGTGGGTTTGGAACAAGGTCCTGTCACTCGATTTAAAATCACATTTGGCGCATGAGTACTCCTCACAGTCACTTTCTTTTAATTTTTCTGGTTTCAATTCGTTTTCGTCTTCAATTTGCGCAGACTTGGGACTGACGGGTTCGGTCTTCACAACTATGGGAGAATCAGATATGCTGTCGTCAATTTTCTTGGAGATATCCGTTTCTGTTTTAACCGACTGGATGTTCCTGGAATCTGAATGGTCTTCCTCGATATGCTTTTTAAGCAGGGCTGAAGTGAGAAAGGCTCCCACATTGCACAAATCGCATGTGTACTGTTGCTTGTTTTTGGCAGTTCCATGTGCCGACTGAATGTGCCGGTTCAGGCTTTTCTTGTAGAGGTACTGGGCGTCGCACTTTGGGCAGTGAAAGCTCAGCAGGCCATGTTCATTTCTCCAGTGCTCGATGGCAGGGTCGGCACTGCCCAACTCTTCGTTGCAAAACGAACATGAAACAGGGTACAAAGTGTTGTAGGCATGGTTTTCGATGTGCTTTGACAGTGCCAACTTGGTGCTGAAGACCAGGTTGTTGCACAAGGTACACACAAGCATACCTTCCTTCAGATGCTTTTGACCGTGCTCGGCCATCGAATGAGGGTCGTGGTAGAGCTCCTGACACACTGCACATTTTGATTTAACATCGTCTTCACCTCCGTGGCATCGCTGCCGATGCACGCTGCATCCCTGTGCAGAGTGAAAGTTGCGCCCACACTCTTCACACTTGGTTGTACTTGCTGACGATGACCGCTTTCTGGCAGTCTTGTTCTTTGATTTTGACGGAACTGTATCTTTAGTGCACTGGGGTACCTCCTCTTCAACCAAAGATTTGGTACTCAAAGTTTCTGCATCCGGCTTTGCACTCTCGCTACCATTACTTTTATCTGAGTGATATTTTTCTTGAATGGGCCGCCTGTTCCTCCTCTCCAACGTCAGCCGGTACTGCTTTTTAAACTTGTAGTTGGCCATGTGACTGCGCTGCCTATGCACCCTGCAACCAATCTGTGAGGTAAATGTTCGGTCACAATCCTCACAAACTATCACTCCAGACGGATGCTCGTCCACCTTCGCCTTTTTAATGATCAATGATGAATTTGAACTGTTTAGGGTGTGATCTTTGAGGGAGAGCACTAAGGGAGGAATGCGGGGTTCCCGACGCAATGTTGAACTGGCTTCTGAATGCCCATCAGATGGTTCCCTGGTGGTTAAAAAACTGGAATTTGGTGATTTTAGAGCCTTAGATTTAATCGCCTTGGGCTTTGTCGCTTTATGTTTTAGCTGTTCTGTGCTCTGAACAGTGGGTCTCTGCATAGTTGGCAAGGGCGCTTTAGCAGTTGGTCCCTTGGCCTTACCAACAGGATGTGGTCGCTTTCGAGGAAGCTTTAGACGCCTTTTGTCGGTAGGGTCCTGTGTTATCCCTTTGTCGAAAAGTGCGCTGTGGCTGGTCTGCAAGTGCTGTCCCAAGTGAACCTTCTCCTCGAACAGCTGGTTGCATTCCAGGCACATGAACAGAAACTTTGAGGCCTTCAGCGCCTCTTGGAAATGGCTTTCAAGATGGTTTTGCAGCACATCGGTGCTCTGGAATACCACCTCACACAGCGGGCACTTTCGTATAGTGGTGCAGTGCAGATTGTCAGCAAGATGCACTGTTTTGCGGTGCGCAACAAACGTAGTTTCGGCGCGGAACGCCATAGGACATGCCTGGCACTTGTAGTAGAACTCGCTGTGGATGCTGACGACGTGATGACGTAGTTGTTCAGGGGTGACTACCAGGAGTCCGCAAGCTGGGCACTTGAATCCGATTGTCCTCGAGTAATGCATGCATTCGACGGCCAAGTGGCGCTGAAAGTCGTCCCACTTATCCGCCGTATTCTGTCCACATTCAGGGCACATGTACGGTTTGCTCTGAAGGTGAATCCGCTGATGGCACAAGAGACTGCAACGCGATGGGCACATCATGTTGCATTGAGGGCATTGGGCACCAGTTTCCGCAGGTGAGGTTTGGCCACAACCCAAATGCTCTTGGAGGCCCGCGAACGAGCCGCACTGGTAGTGGCACTCGGGGCACTTACACTTGGAAGAGGTCTTCTGGTTAGGTTTGGTGACTGTCAATATGTTGTCAGAGTTGGGTGGGATGATGATTGTCACTACAGGGCTGGTGAGGGCTTTTGGGCTACTTCCGGTACTTTCAGCTGCTTTCTGCTCTTGAATGCACTGTATCAGTTCATGGGGCAAGGGCGAGATGCTGGCCTGCTGGATGTCGGCTGGCTGACTCCTGTCGTGGTGCATGCGCACGTGGCCCAGCAACGTGCAACGATTGTAGAATACCAGAAGCTTTTTGCACGTGGCACAGTTAAACGAGATGTAGATGCTTCGCCGCTGAAGGTGCTGCGTGAGGCTCGATTCCATCAAAAACTGATCGTTGCAGTCCAGACAACAGTACTGCTGGTCAGGAGCAGGCATGTTGAACCGCTCCGGAGGAAGAGGAGGTGCGAAGGGAGGCAGCACACTGGCACTGATTTGCGAAGCGATGTCTTCGCTAGGCTCTGCACACGCGTTGAAATCTCTTACAAATACGCCACCAACTAGTGGTCCGTTAGCCATCGAAAGCGGGATTTCCGTCCCTATGGAGGCGTTTTTAAATAGGTCCGGTATGGATTTGATCATAGTATCTGTCGTTGCCATGGAAAGGGGTGTCGAGCAGGTGGTGCTAGGACTTTGAGCCGGCGTGACCGGTATAGGCTGTGGAACGTTGCTAGACTGCCTCATCACGGATTTCCGTTTTGGTTTCTGTAACTTGACAGGTTTGCTCTTTCGTTTATGAGATGATCTCATTTTTACAGGCACTATCGTCTCATTATCTGGAATGTACAATTGAAATCCATTATAAAGATTAATGTTGGAGTGCATTTATTCCCAAAACGTCAATGAAAACTAATAGCGTGCCTTGGCAATTTTAAAATTTGTAAATATTTCGGTACAAAAAAAGATTAATACAAATGCATTATACATTCTTTTACCTTGAACTATAGCATCCATGTGACTGTTGCTTGTATCGGAATTCTTCGTATCCATAGACGTACCATCACAAGCACCATTTTCCAGCAAGTGATTGGGTGATGTAGCTGTGTTATAAAGATGATACGATAACGATAAATTACATTATACATCGGCAGATATTAAATGCAGAACACCTTAAGGGTTAAAGTGGCATAAACCACTAATCTTGGACAAACTTACTGTTGAACGTCGATTTCTCATCCTCTTTGAGAACACCATTGTGTTCGTGCTGAGGAGAGTCCATGTTAAACCTTGTTGCGGATCCTTTTTTGGGACAAATGGTGGAGTTGTTTTCATTTTCGGATGACGTGCCTGGGGGTGAAGCTGACCGTTTCTCTGGAAACTCCGAAGTGTTGGGCGTTTGCAGAAGATGTTCAAAATCGGGAGTGCTTTCTTCCTTTGTCATTTTGTTCTGAATAAACCAAAAATAACCATTTGTTGTTAGCTCCTAGTTACACTGAGGTTTTTGCCCCAAATTCATACAAAGTAGATTCACATTGTCGACCCTTGTCTTAAATAAAATAATCTGATAAACCTTTGTGTTCAGGCAGCTGGCTGACAAAAGCTTGCAAGAAATAGAACGAAATTTCATGGGACTTTGAAACCTTGGGATGTTTTGACAATTTGAATTCTTATGTCTATATGAGATATTAAACGAATCCAAATGGATTGAAATACAAGCAATAGATAAATGTATTTGAAATACTGTATAAATTACAGTTAGAAATCAGTTAAGTCTACTCTACCTGATTATTCATCCTTGTTTAGACACATATCAGGAAGTATTCAAGAATTGCTTCATAAGAGACCAGTCTGCCTGACACAAATCTATAAACTACTTTGAGTTCTGGCCGATTTCTTGGCAAGACAAGTATAGAATCACAAAATCAATATTGTATGCACCGAATATAGCATGGCAACGGACCTAAGCCTAATTTGGATATGCCTAGATTACAAGACATAATGTATACATGCTTGGGTGTTTTTCACATTGAAATTGACTGAATCTTTTTGAAAGACTGAAAAAGATATATAGCGTCCAACTTTTGCTTTTTTCAAACGCCAACTACTCAAAATTAGCATTGGGTGCTTTATCAATAATAGTTTTATTAAAATCGTTCACAGTACAAGTGAAATACTTGCCTTAAGTAAGCACGACACTACAACGTCAGTATGCACACATCTGAAGGCTTCAGCTTATCTTTCTTTGGCAAATTTTCTGCAGCAACCAGCCTCCAATATATTGATAGTAAGTTTGAGTAATTAACTGGCATATACTGGAGAATTCTTGGTTGCTTCAATCAACTGCAGATTCCTGAATGCATGGCTACATACTCAATCAGCACCACGATTGCGTTACTATGTCATCAGGAGGAGCTAGTAAATGGTGTACGTGTTAAGCTGGGAAAAGAAGACTGCTGAATTGTGCACAGTTTGAACACCAGAACGCGTTCCGTTGATGCGGCCACGTGTTCTGCATATTTACCATCGACGTGAACTGGTTTCAAGGTTGTGTACCTTGCCTGCCAGACAACAACGAGCCAGTAATGGCGATTGGCTACTAAGCCTACTTTTTTTTAAAACCTGCTGCAGGTTTCATACTGAACCGTTGCTCGTTTCTGATACAACCTTTTTGTGATCTGGGAACACCTTTTTAACGTACCTTGACCAGAAGCGTTCTGGATCCAATGCAGACCTGGACAAATCAGGCATTTTCCTGGGCCCTGGAAAACCTGCCTGACCAGCTTGAGCCCACAGCACTAGCTGTTTGCTGCTGGGCAGGCTTTCTGTACCTAACAGTGATTATATCAAAATAGAAAATGATCTCTGGTACCTTGTTCTGCTCCTGATATGGTCCCAAGTTCAGCCTGGTCAATCCCGGTTTCCTGAGCCTTTCAGCAAATTGTGCCCTCCTCCTCAACTGATGAATCCTGCAGCCAGTCAATGTCAAGCACACAAACCTCCTCCTAGAGGATTATGGGATAGCATTGTGCTGCCTATTGTGCTTCAATAGCTTTCTCTAGAATTTTTCTGTGGCCCTGTTAATTTTCTTTTTCACATTATTCGGATTCAGTTGTCGTTTTTTCGGATCGAATCTTGAATCTCTGACCCTGGACTTATATCGACGCGCGGAATTCAGGATTGTTTTTGGGATTTCAAATTATTGCATTTTCATTCCTGCTACTCTGGAGAGCACTATAGCTCCCAGACGACAGACTTGTAAATCAATTGGGGTTTGCCCCCTATTATGCTAATATGTGCTGTCTTTAAGATAACATTTCTTTTGAATCTTTGATATTAGGACAAATTTTCTGGATCATGGGGCCTGCATGCGGAATCTGCGCTTTCTGGAACGGGTTATTACTTTTAGATCTGATGGGATAAATTGTTTTCAATTGTGTAGACGTGTTTTTTTCCGATTTCAAAATTGGATTCTCATCTACTGCTCACCAATGTGTATGATCAGAGACTCCGAAGTCTCAAAAGTCCGAGTTCATCGCCACTTTACCACAACTGCCGGTGGCAGGCTTTGTCTGGCCAGACTCTTCAGTCTGCATGGGAGGATCTGCCATCTAGTGATGGTCGATGGAAATGTAGGCACTGACGCGGGCAGATTTGAATAGGGTAACTGGGGAGCATTGTGACATGGGGTAAGATGAGACAGTGAATTTAATAAATATTTCTATTGTGGATATTCGATTAAGATATTTAATCTAAAATGCCTTTACTTACTACTACATAACAACCTAAAACAGATAGTGTACCTTTGTGGAATTTTAAGGAGTTGGTTTTTGTGTCGTAAAAAATAACCTGCATATTTTGTTGCAGATATAGTCGAACCCGCTTAATTGCACAGCGACTCCACAAGCCGAAAATGTGAAATTTACAGGTTTATGCCATTTTTTTGGTTTTTTTTTCTCAAATACTGTAATCCTGGCTCAGTTTTTTGCTAAAATCCTTCAAATAACTAGATTAGCTATTAGAAACATTTATTGTGTCTTTTGCAATTCAATACGTTTTTTCAGTCTAATAATGGTAAATGCAAGCTATTATAATCTTGATGCATTATGTTCTCTAGTCATGAAGATGAAGTGTCTCAGTTTACCCCAGGAGCAAGGTAAAATGGGACAAGTTTATTGTCATGGTACCTGATGCGGCCAGTGTCGGATTTAACAGTGGGCAAATATGCAAGTGCCGCCCCTGCACAAGTGGGTGCCAGTGCTTTCAATTAAAAAACATATATTGTATTATGGCGGGTCACCCTTCAGCATAAAACTAGGCAAAGGGTGGGAGGGGGACACTGGTGATACAACATCAGATGACAAACTCATGTACAATTAGCAAAGGTCCAGATTTAAATTGTGACCTCAATAAAGAAACCTTAAAAAATTAAAACCATCTTGATAAACGTCATGAAAGATGAGACTTAACATTTTGTACATGAATGCTATTTAGACCAGATTTGATAAGCCATATACCAGCTCAAGAAAGGCGTACACATTACCTACTGCATTTTGTTCAGATAAAGGCAATTGGGCTTGATGCCGTTTATAATGTTATTAAGCCCTATGTAATTTTCCATATAAATTTCGTTTGCTAACATTCTTTTGGTAGGTTTCCAGGCGTTATGATCCATAATTTAAATGTTGACGCTTTTTCGCAAGTCTGTGCACATGATTGAATTAAGTTAATTTTTAATTACGAATTATATCTCCTTGGAAGCCTATCAAAAACAAGCAATATTAATGTAAAGCAATTTAAATTACAACTTAAACAAGGCTAAAGATTCAATTTTGGAAACAAGAAAGGTGATAGGAATAAAATATCAATATTTGAAATCAGCAAGTTTCAGAAAGTTTTTTTTATGTTTTGAATAAAATGAATTTCCTCATGCTATCTAACTGGTGTAAGCTGGGAATAATTACATTTATGGTTCATGTCTTAATCAGCCGTTAAATTTGCATCAGTTTATAAGACGTGAAATTCGCTTAAAATCATTGTCACACGAGTTGTCGATATCAGGTGGCTTTGAACCAACTCGTTTAACCCCTTAATTGTTATTAAACTGTATTTTGGATATTTGGTTGGAATTAATATGGTTAGGGTTTTAATACCTGAGGACTTCAATTGTAATGTTTTTGTTTACCGGTAGCAGGCAGTTTCAACTAAATTTACTCAACTAAAATGGTACAACTAAAGGATTTACAACTAAGAAATGTTCAACTAAACAGACTTTCAACTAACATCAATCAGGTGGTTAGGTTAGGTTAGGTGTAAATTTAGGTGTAGATCATTAGTTAAACCAAATTTAGGCAAATTTGTTTTTTAGTTGTAAAACATTAGTTGAACCAAATTTAGGAAAAAAATTTTGAGTTGTAAAACTTTAGTGGAATTTTTTTTAGTTGAATAAATTTAGTGGAAATTGCATGATTGCGTGTTTACCATTTTCAATTTGCCACATTATAAAAGATGAATCTTATTTTCCTCTAGTTTCATTGATTTAAAAAAAAAAAATTGTATGTTATGTTTATTGATTTTTTTGTGGAAAAAAAACCGACATAACATATTTTTAGAATATCAAAAGGATACACTATACAATATTTTACTTAAAAGTTAGTACAATATCTTAGCATGTTAGTTTCCTAAACTATTGTGTCGACTGTCGAGGTTATTCATTGAATTTATTTGTTCAATAAGAAAAAATAATGATGATATTTGTTATTAATAATAAAATAACAATGCTGAGATTTATGGCAAATGGTTTCATTATCACCATTTTACAATGTTAATTGAAGTACAATGTACTTGCTCAAAAACCTAAACCCTGGTCTCGAGGTCATTCTTAGGATTTCTATATGTTTAGTAAAAAACAATAATAAGGATTTCCGTGCTTAATTAACAATAATAATGAGGAGTTCTGTTCTTAATTTTAAAAAACCCAATAATTCTCGAACATATGACGTATGTTTTTCATTGTCACCATTTTAATTTTTTAATTAAAGTACTTGCTCAATCAGTTAGCTCGGTTAATTCCGTGTTTGGTTTTAGTGCTTTAATAAAGTAAGTTCTCATCCCAATCGGCTATTACATCAAACACCTTGGATTTTAGTTGTTTCCACAACTGTTCCCAAGTGAAAATTCCCACCGTTCCTTAAAAAGGAAACATGGTGACTAATGGCACTAATTAGAATTAGTAATATTGTTGGATAGTGCAAATAGGACACACATTTGTATTTAATACTTAATAATACTTTTTAAGAATACCACCATACAGGTATAATGAAATTTCATATAACAAAAAATCTTGAAAGTTCTAGAGAGTCCCATGTGTGTACAATGTGAGTCATAAAAAAGTAGAACCAATAAAAAAAAAGTCACAACTTCGTGAAAAATACTTCAAAAAAACAAAAATAACTGCTTCCGGACTTGCGACAAATCTCGAATTTTTTTCATTTTTCAACACCCGCTCACCGTGCTCGAGAAACGGTTGAACTGCTGCAATGGGAAACGCCACATTTCATCGAAACCAACCACTAACCACCAAATAGTCCGGAATTGAATCTGGTGAACTACAAATTTGGGGAGTTCTCCAGGAAAAGGTTTACAAATCGAAGATTAATAAAACCGACGACTTAATTGAAACTACGAATTAAGAATACTACTTGGATTGAACTCGACCAACATACTATAATCGATTTGTCAATCAAATAATGACTCGTTAGACTCCGGGCTTGTGTAAATGCCACCGGAGAACATTTTTAACACATTTTATAATTCAATTTTGTTCCTAAACTATTGTACCATGTAAGTGCCCAATTTCATTAAAATCGAAGCATTTTTCACGAAGTTGTGATTTTTTTTTATTATTGGGTTCTACTTTTTTATGACTCACAATGTATATGATCTCTCCAAAAACTGAAACAGTTAAGAACAGATTCATACAATTCTGTAATCACATTTTGGAACATCATACAAATTCGTGTATACGATTATTCAGCATACAGACATATACATACAAATATATTGGACAAATGTAGCATTTTACAAATTTAGCATAAAAATGTAATGCTGTTCTTAATTTCAATTTTGTGTATTATCGTTTTATTAAGCAGAATGTTGCACAATGGTTTATATGACAATGTGCATTTTATGGTACTCCTTTAGTGCATACGTAAATTGAAGGTATCTTTTAAAATTCAGAAATTTGTATTGTGGGGGAAAAAGGGTCAAATGTTCCTCTTTACTTATCCTAAAATTACGGAACAACACTCGATCTTGAACCTGTGTGATTGCTACCTACGCCATTTCTGGTAGGTTGTTGTCCATATCATTTACTAATTGGCATGTTGTTAGCACGAGTACGGTATTCTCTGAATAATAGTCGGAGCATTTTGGGCGGTGGAAACATGTATTTTACTGAAGGCCATTTCCAGAACAGTAAATTCGTTGTGGCCAGCGCCCATAATAAGTCACATTCGTACCTTCAAGTTTAATCTTTGGCCCTAGCATGGTCAATAGACCCACATAATACCTTATGTGGGTCAAATACCTTTTTAATATTATAATTTATGAAATACCTTATAAGGCTCAGTCTGTCTGACATGGATGATGAGCGTGTTCACATTAGTTGTTGTTTTTAGGATTCAAGCCTTAGGTAAAATCACATCGTGGATTTTACTGCCTTGTCTGAGACAAAAATCATTCCTGAGATTTATATATTTCGGATATCAATACCTGGGGCTGATGATGGCTGGCATTCATCAGTTTTGTATTTTCTAGTTATTTGATTTTTAAAGGTCGGTGAAAAGGGAAAGGGACACCAAAATAAATGTATCCCCAGTCCCAAATGTACTTGCATTTTTAAAACCTTGGGAAAGTCGGGAATTATGCTTAACTTTGTGTTAAACACTAGTTTTATGCTGGAATTTCCCATTGAGGTTAGGCAATGTCTGTTAATCAGAAAAACTTGGAAAATTGACGTGGAATTGGACGCAAAGCGGGTGCTTGAAAATTAATAATATGGGCCTTTGTATTTGTTCCAACAAATTTTCTGGACACCCTACTTTTCAAAAAAATTCAGGACGTCCAATAGGAAGTGGGAGTCTGTGCTAAACTTGACACCATGTGTACAGGGGGTAGGGTGAAGGGAGGGGAGCTAGGTCAATTTTTGAAGAATTTCGGGGACTTACTTTTTGAATGGGCCCTTAAGAGATCCATCATGCTATTTAAAACATTTAAAAACTTACAATCTACTGTACTTTGAAATTTAAAAGTTTTATCTTTTTTGAAAACAAATTGTTTTATCTGTTGAAGTGAAATCAAAAATTGTAACAGAATTATAAATTTTTCGCTATTTCCTTAAAGTCAGTTAATACGAAATATTTTAATAGTGATATAAATAATAATCAATTGACATCAATTGCAGTTAGGAACCAGTAATGGAATTTCGATAAAAGAATTCAGCCAGGTTTTGCTACATAGCAAATTGATGAAAAGTGCTTTAACCTTATAAGTCTGTCCTACAAATCATTTTCATAATAGTGCTAACAAGCGATACTAGAAACACAAATTAAAAAGTAGAAGTGAGAGTAGATTTACTTTTGTCCATCAGGTCATTCCACGTTAAGCATCACAGGGAGTACATTCTTCTTTGAAGACACTTTTGGCAGTCGAAACCTGTATTTTTCCTCATCTTTGAAAAATGACTTGGTAGGAGGGCGATGATAGCAAGGGGCCAACAATGTACATATTTATAATTAAAGGTCACTATACTTCACCGTTTTCCTATAGATATAACTGACCTAAGTTTCTTTGAAACGACAGAAGCCATACTGTTGAAGTTGTCGTTCACCCCACTTTTCAATCTTCCGTTTTCCATTGAAGAATCCTTTGTGCATTACCCTGAATTCATTTTTATTTCTTTGTGTTCATCGATATAGTAGAATCTCCTGTTTTAACCTCACTTAAACTCAGCACAGCAGCAAAAAGCTATCTAATTAAAAATTAGAATGGTTAGCTTCTATTGTTAATTTGATCTTAAGTTATCAAAGTCAATATGATTTTTGCTTTTCTGTACTTTGCAGAAAGGGTATGTTTTTTTGTGTGAAAAATACAGTGCAGAATAATGCAGCGAAATAGAATAGAATTTTCTGGTGGTTGTAAATGTGACTTCTGCAGCCATTACCATTTACCAACCTCCGATGTGGGATTCAGTAAACATTTTTTAGAACTTTAGCAAGCTACTACAGGATGAGTTTTCTTTGAATGTACAGGTCGAACATAGATCAGTAATGCAAATATTATTAAAACTTTTGTTGAAATAATCACACGATACTATCATAACTGCATGCTTGCATATTATTTGTAGTTATAAGGTTGATAACAATCTTAGATAAGCCATTTAATTATTGATTTAAGCTATCCTCAACTGAGTAAATTTCAGTATGCAAATAAATGTAGTAAAATATAACATTAATAAAATATTTGTATTTTAATAAATTATTTAAACTGCTAACATTTATTTACCCTATAGAGAATAAACTATTCTACAGAAAGTTATATTTTGTAGAACTATGCAAAATGGTTGACGATGTATGTATAGGTTGACGAAAAATCCTATTTGGTTAAAATGTACGCAAATCTGTCTATCTAGGTTAAAATCAATTCCGTGATCACAGTTAGGGGTCATTCAGAGAGGACGTCCCCAAAATTCCATCAACAATTGACCCTCTTACCCCGGCCCTGCCCACATCAAGTAGGGTATCAAGCAAATTTGTTGGAGCCCATCCTATAAATTTCAAAGCACCCGCTTTGCTGCCAATTTCAAGACATTTTTCCAGATTTTACTGATTAACGGAAATTTCCTGACTTCGAAGGGATTCCAGCATAAAATTGGTGTTTAACACGAATTTAAGCATAATACCCGACTTTCCCGTGGTTTTAAAAATTAAATTACCTACATTTGGGACACATTTCTTCCGGTGTCCCTTTCCCCTATTATACTTAACTTTAAAATTTAATTAAACAGAAATTCACATGGCGTCCACATACCAGCAATTCCCTTATGTGTGGACACCTTTTTTAAATGGCCCCTTATTATATTGAAATATTTGTGAAATCCATTTGTCCAAATACGAATATGATTCTGCCCTAAAACCCTGGACACACTATGAACTTAAACTAGTTTAAGTCTGCTAAACTAGATTACCTTAGGTAGTGTGTCCTTCCATAG
>JAQGBW010004089.1:0-14568 GCA_034698625.1 Julus scanicus | reverse complement strand
TAGGAGCGCCATCATAACGATTCATTGAGGCCGTTTTTTTGAGTATTTTGGTGGAGACACTTCGACTTCGTCATCATGGTTTTCGGTTTGTGTTTTTTGTTTTGGTTTTCATCCTCATACTCAAAGATACTCTTGTTGGAGACCCACCTTTATGTTGTGACATATGAAGATCATTGGGAAATCTAGTCTTATTTGTTTAAAAATCGATATAATGGCTAAAAAGGGTACTATTAGTCTTCTGTCTTGAGATACTTTTCAAAAGCGTTTTAATCTTAGTCTCGGAACTACATGTCTTATGCTAAAAGTGTATTTGTCTTAAGAATCTTGATTTTTACCAACTCTGATATTGATTGAACCAATATTGATTCAGCCTTCATTTTTACAAATGACCTGACATTACAAAACTGTCATGATACAAAACACGAAAAGATGTATTCTATATACCCACTGCCACAGTAACTTGACAAAATGAACATATGATATTAAATGCAATGGATTTTGCTGTATATCCAAGAATACCATATACTGTGAGAATAATGGGAATATAATGAGAATTTGTAATTTCCATTGGAACGTTTTTCTGTCATGACGGTTGTTGCAGGTCAGGTCATTTAAAAATACAGCAACTTCATTTTTGCATCACCTTTTTTGAATAACAATGGATGACAATACATATATTTATTTGCAATGTTAGCTTTGTTGCTCCATAGATCGAGTGCACAATTTCACAGAATTTCATTATGTAATTTAAATAATTCATGTAGCAATAAAAAAACGATATGATTCATATTCAGAATATAGAGATGGTTCAGCATAGGGCAGCCAGATTTGTTAAAGGCGATTACCAACATTTCACAAGTGTGACAGAAATGCTCCACTCTCTAAATTGGGACTCGTTTAGGCACAGACGCGAAAAGTTATATATGGGGCGGGTTTTTTCAAACTTTTTAATTTTTTTTACTGTAATTCACATTTTGTTTCCCATATTTTGACGCCTATAATAGCCACTATAGGAGTAGACATAATCACTCAAATGCTTTGACCAAGCTTGCTTCGTGTAAAGACGGATGCTTATTATTGGTCCTTCTTTTCGCATGCGATTAGATGATGGAATAGCCTTCCTGGCGAAAGTTCAGATTTAGTAAAAATGCAATTTAACAATGATGTTTAAGTCGCTACTGATGTAGAAGCATGCTCCTGAAATGATTGGGTACGACAATATTCTGCAACCAAGTTGCAACAAACTTTTGGCCAAGAAAACATGTTTCCATGAAACATTTCTGTGATCACTCAAGAAGCGGTGAACATCAAAAAGGCGCTCCTACCAAGGCATTTATACTCCACGCGCTTCATTGCAGACGATGCTTTTACTTCGTTGAAAACAAAAAACTATATTCACCTCGTGGATAACTGACAATAAGAGGTAAGTTTACCATTTAAGAAATGTTACTTGATGTGGACTGCAAACATTTTTACAGAAAAATGTTAACGAAACCACTTCCCGACAACTTGGTTCGCATAAACTTTATTTCAGTTTCATGTTTCCTATAGTGCGTACTATATAAGCATGCATTATTAAAATATAGGAGACAAAACGGAATCATGAATTTGTGATGACAATATTGGAAAACCAAACTTAAGTTTAGCTTAGATGGCGAAGTTTTTCTGAAGAGAATGCAGGGAAAGTGTTGTGCACCCCTCTCCACTTAACTCCAGCCACGCCTTGCGCAGATGGGCATTAAAATATGTAAATCCTGTTGAATGGTCGGTGCAGTGGTTTCAGTTTTTTCTTGTCATGGTCCATTTGGCGGAACGCAAAGGCGACAAGATGACATTAGAGCAACCAGCCACAACGCGGCGCCTGTGACCGACCATTCGGCGTGACCAATGGCCACTCCACCATCCGTGCAGCCGAATTGAAGTCATCAATTAAAGCAAGCGCCCACCCAAGAATAGGTCCTTTTTTGTCTTCGAAATTGCCACGGCAAATTACAGATGCCACCGACGACAAAAACCCACCTGGTGACACCTCGGTAGGGTGGTTGCGATACTATACTGATATTATGGTATCGAATCTATCGATACCGAGTATTTTAGTACGCGATATTTTGCTTTTCATATTTAATAAGTATCGATAGCAGGTATATGAAAATGTTTCTATAGTCTCTATATAATTTCATCTTATTCGACAGGGAAATTCCCTTATTAAACTATGTACCAGTTTTTTGTCTGTTGTTATACGTGTTTGAAAGTCAAGACATTATAGTTGTACTAATTCAGTGCGTATACTTCTGTGTTAAATGTATTAAATAAAGTGAAACAATTTTTCATGTCGTTCAGTATTGAAATTTTGAAGTGTAATTTTACAGTGAAAGGTATGTATTTTATACCAACAACAAGTTTTGTATCGCATGCTATCTCATTTTGAACTAAAATTAATACATAGTACATGCATGTGATACGATACGAGGTACAGTGGAACCTCGGTTTACGAACTTAATTCGTTCCTTGACTCTGTTCGTAAACCTAAAAGTTCGTTAACTGAATCAATTTTTCCCATTGCAATTAATGTAAATACAAATAATGCGTTCTTTGTCCTAGAAATTTTTTGTTTTAACATGTTATGGCTTTATGTGTGGAAATAATACAGAAAGGAAATAAATATATAGCAATAATGTTAAAGAAAGCAGTTTAATATATTTACATCCATGATCTCCAACATTATAGGAAATAAAGACACCCACGTAGTGTCGTCATGTTGACGTTGCTGTGAATGAAGTTCATTTGCACATTCTGTTTAAGAAATTTACTTTAACAAACATTGTTTCCATTAGGAAAATTTGTGTTATTCTACTCGATTCTGTTGTTAATTGTATGATTTAAATCTCAAATCGACGTCATCAATGGATTGTCATCCATTGCATCTGCAATCGGCGTGGATAAAACGAGAGACGAACTTTTGCCATGTTTGCAATGTATAGGCTATATCTTTGAAACAAATACAGATTTTAATTTAAAAATTTTGAAATTTTAGCACATTTATGATGTTTCCTGTATATTTAGTAAAACTTATCCGTAACAAAGATGTTCTGCTGGAACTAGTAAAACAATTGTAAAAAACTCGAACCTTTGATTGGTGGTACAGAGAAATGTGTTCGTGAACTGAAGCATCGTTCGTGAAGCGAAACAACGAATGGTGCTCGTAGACCGATTTGTTCGTAGACAGAGACGTTCGTAAACCGAGGTTCCACTGTACTATCATCCCTACATGTACCTTAGTCAATCTGTTGGCAGAGTCAAATTGTTTTCGATTAAAAACGTCTTTATTAATAAATGTGTGGGAATTTTTCGTAGTTTGTTTAAATGTGAGCCGAGCCTACATTCTACGTTTTTTTTTTTCTGCAAGAGCAAATAGTTACCTAAAGAGGACATTAATCGTTCAGCAATGCACTCAACAATGTGTGGCGCCACAAAGTTTCAGTGGCGCCATTATTAATTGTTTGTGTGGGAGGGGGATTTTTAAGTCTTTGTGGGTCCCACCCTTAGCCCTATAGTGTCCCATACCAAATCTTGCATTGAAAAGACCCCCAAAAAAAGGCGAATATTACGCACATTTACGATAATCATGGCGCTAAGAGGTGATGACCAAACACTCGTATAAAGGGTACAAATAAGCTAGAAGAGGCACGCCTATTTCGATGCAGTTTTTAAAACAAACATTTGATATTGATAGCGAGACCTCGCTAATGTGTGCAATACAAAAAATATGAGGAATGTTTGAATTGGCACGCTCTATATATCCTAAATACGGACCTGAACTGGAGATAAGGAATTTCTTTTTTATCCGATACTGACGTAGTTCACACGAATTAGTTTTTAGAGTTGTAAAAAATGAGAAATGTTTGAAAACTTTTTTGGGTGTTTCATCAGTTAACCAGACGATGTTAATTAATTAGCCGCCGTTGAAGTTAAATCTTAAAATAAACTTCTCGTAAAACACCAGCGCCATCTATGTTGCATACCGCACAACTGCACAATTGGTTCCATTTCTGATGTTGCTATAGGTATGGTATATGTGTGTTTAACAAAAAATAGTGAATAATGACGTATGAAATTCATGGTTTGTTGCAAAACGTGACGTTTATTTTCGTAATGCAAGTTAGATCGTGAACTACCCCATTCCAGTCCATTGAGTTGCATTTAATTGTTTTATTAAAACAGTAGTTTTATGTTTATTTATACTCAATAGGTTACATGCAAAAACAATGAGTATTGCATATCCATTTCCCATTTCCAAAAACTGTTGCATATTCCAGTTCATCACCCCCTTATGACGTTTGCGACTTTAACATCATGTTAAAGAACTTGAAAATAGGTGACTGGGAGTATAAAATTTTAAATATACTGCTAGTATAAAACTGCAGACATACAATACATTTCCAACATAAATAAAATTGTCAATATACATAATATCAATAAACCATGACTTCTATATACATATTATAAAGTTCCAATATGCAACACATTTTGTGCATGTAGGGGAAACTGGGGAGTATTGAGACACCTTTTACTAAAATATATTTGCGCATTCAATAATTATCCTATTGATCTAAAATTGTAATCACGTGTGGTTTTAATTAGTTGCTGAGCATGAAACTTTTGTGTAATGTTTCATTTTGCCCTACTCCACAATTATACAAAAATATTATACTAACGTGCTAGTTATCATTGTAATACTGAAAAACGTAATAAGTTGCAACTGAAATATGATGAAATGAAATTAATATACTTCAACAGGTAATTTCCATCTTTCATGCTAAAATCGTTCAATTTTAATTTTTCGAAAACATTTTCGACTCACTTTTCATTTTTTCAAAAGGGCAGAACATCTACTGCACTTTATTCATTAATTGCGGTATTTTTGAAGTAAAGTGCAGTTAATGGTAGAATTAAAAACTGTAAATATTTTGCAATTATGAATGGTACAAAAATTGCATTTTATGCATTAAAAGTGTAACCAAACAGCTCCAATCTACAGAAATCTAATGAATTTTATTCAAACTAACGGCAGTAATACTGCTGTAAAAGTGCAGTTCCAAATGGCAGAAAAACTGCAGTTAATGTGCAAAAGCGCAGTAAATGTGCAGTAAGAAATTGCAGTTTTATAGTTTTTTAACTTCCTGCACATCAGCCAAAGAAATCCACAACAAATAACATCAGCAGCAGCAACATTATTTAGCAATCGATCCCACTGTGATTTTCGATTTCAAAAGTCAACGAAGAAGAAGTAGGAAAAAAAAAATACCTTTTCCCCATCTTTTTTAGCCATCTCACCACAATAATCATCCTCTTCGCACCTCACAGCTGATGTAGGGTTTGGATGAAGGCTGGTAGGTGCTGTCCTCTAGCGTTCTATCGAGCCTACATTTAACTGCAAAGCACTTTGCGAACTGAAAATGGCGACCGTGGTCGTGTGTCTAAGGTTCTCCCTGTCGTCCCCACGCCTCGGCTCCTTCTGTATCAACCCTTGTTCTTGTTAGCCCCCCCTGCCATCATTGGAAATACCGAGGAATACGTTTAGGATACGTTCGGAGGATTTCCCCGGCGTTTCGTCGGGGCCTCGAGACTCAAAATCACGGTAAGATTCTTTTTTTCCCTTCCTTCTAGTATTTTTTTTCCTATGACCGAATGTGGACATGTGGGTGGGCGGACGAACATAGGAATCCACCGGCATCTGTAACCAAATGTTGGTAGGGCGGTCTAGTGCATGGTGACCCAACCCCAAAACCTGCCCCATTGAAAAACGTTGTTAAATTCAATTTATACGCTATGTTCAATTTAAAAATGAATCGTTTTTTGGGGGGCAGTGCGAAGACCCCACGCAGCATCCCCGAAATTCCACGCATATTTCTCATTTTGAATCTGTTGGAATCTGTCGAGAAACGGACGAAGAGTTCATTCATTCGCAAAAAAAAAAAAAAAAGACTCAAGTTTCTAAGGTTCAAACACGCTCAGACTAGTCTCGGTCGGGGCATCTACAGTATATGGTGCAATGAATGGTGCGTGTGTGGGCTGAAGGTGAAAAAAAAATCCCACGAAATGCCATCACGGGGTGCAATCTACGAACCCTAACAATTCAGGTGTTGATTTAGCATTTGGGATGGGGGAAGAGTAGGTGGGGGCGATCGTGTATTACGCGACAATCTGGGGTCAATCTTTATTGAATATTGTTTGAATCTTGATTAAATCTTGTGAAAATCATGTCGATGGCACCCAAAAAAGTATTGAAATTGACCTGTCGATTTCAAAGGTATGTAAATATCGACTTGGATAAATATTGAACATTGTAGGATTGACCAGGGGCTTTATACACCTATTAAATGTCTTTAATAGCTGTACATTTTTTATATTTACATATATTTAAAAAATGGCGGCTGAAACAAACCCGGAGGGCACTTTTTTTTGCATATGTTTGTAAAAAACGTGGATGTACATGTACGCCTTGGTGGAGACTCGGCTTTACAAATTAGACTATGTTAAACATGTTAGTGACTTTTTAGTATTGCCTAATAGTGGGCCATTCAAAAAGGACGTCCTCAAGAGGTTTGGGGTCTAAGACAGGGGGGTCTTGGACAGGTTGTGAGCAGGAGGCGGGGGAAGCCATTATGGACATCCTCTAATGATGGTATTGTCCAGTTTTTAGTTTTTCTGTTTAATTAAGTTTGAAATGTCAGTGGAAAGGGACACCAGAAGAAATGGAAATGCGCCCCATTAAATGCACTTGAATTATTGAAACTTCGGAGAGATGTTAATGACCTGGACCTTTTAGTATAGCCAGTGGGCCATTTAAAAAGGACGTCCTTAAGAGGGGGGGGGGTCTAAGACAGTAGGGGGGAGTCTGAGACTAGATGTGGATGGGGAGGGGGAATGTCATTTTGGAGGTCCACTAATGATGGTATTGTTCAGTTTTGGTTTTTCTGTTTAATTAACATTGAAAGGTCAGTGAAAAAGGACATCAGACGAAATGTGTCCCTAGTCCCAAGTGTATTTGGTTTTTTAAAACCTCGGGAAAGTCGGGAATTATGCCTAAATTTGTCTCGTGCTTGGAAATTTATATTAGTTTGGGCCTTTGTTTGTTCCAAAAAATTTTCTGGACACCCTGTTTTTTTTTTTTTTTTTAAGTAATGAGGGCAAGGGATTTCCATTTTTGAAAGGCCCCTAATAACTTTTAATATACAGTTTTTCCATTTATGTATTTTTTGAAAATATGATTCATTTCTTATAAAAATATAATTGCACATGATAGTTTTGTACAAGCGTTGTAGGTGGGCCCCTCCTTTGTATCTTGGCAAACAGTATGTTTGGGCCCCAGTCTGCCATTGAAATCCTGAATTTTGACTGGAATGACTGGCCAGTTGCACCACACCAAACATGTCAATGTAATGGTCGATTTTAAATGCGAATCTCTTGCATGGGTCGTAAATCAATGTGAATCTTTTAACTTGGAATGGAATTATTGCCGGATGCACAAAACGTGCCTTAACATTTAATTGTAGATTTTAATGTCCTAATCAGAGATTGATGGTTCCCATCTTGGAACGATGCCAATGATGTGCACTGAGATTCAACGGCCGGTTTAAGTTAATGGACGTTAATTGAAAGCAGGCAGTTAATGGGATGAAATAATGAATGGTTGAACATGCCATTAAAATCGTAATGTGAGCAGAGTACGCATACGCCACGTGTCCCCTCCTTCATTCAAACCTATAATGTCTGTCACGTGCAAATTGGAAACAGGAACGAACTTGTCTTTCTAAAAAAGATTTAGATGAAGTCTGTAATTATTCAATTAAATCTTATTCTAAAGATAGACATCAATTGAAAAAAAACTTGTACTTGTAGAAAATAAGTACGTCGAATGGCGCCATTGCGAACTATACTTGATTAAGATTTTTCATTGCTTTGTAATAATCAAAAACATGAAGTTTTCCCCTTTAAGAAGTAGACTCACGGTTCCGGAATTAGAAAGTTATTTTTCCCTCTTAATAAGTTTTCGAGTCGCAGTCCATGTATCGATATATACCAATATGGCGATAGATCTGAAAATGACTAACCCCTGATGCTCAAATCGCATGAGCTTGAGACTGAGCTGCGTCTCAAGTCTCAGATGCATGCCACAGCTGTACAGAAAAATTGCAAAGACGAGCTCAAGACTGTGACAGGACAGCCAATTGTGAGATTCTCGATCTTGAGCTTTTGCTTTAGATGCAGCTTAGAAGAGGTCAACCTTGAGCTTTAGTTTAGTGAGCAACTGTGGTATGGGCCTAACCCCTGTAACGCAGTTGCTCAAATCGCATGAGCTTGAGACTGAGCTGCGTCTCAAGTCCAGAGAAAAATTGCTTAGACGACAGTTACTGAGTCTCACATTTGGCTGTCTTGAGCTCGTTTTTGCAATTTTAAGTGCAGCTAGCTGTGGTATACATCTGGGACTTGACGCAGATCAGTCGCAAACTCATGCGATTTGAGAGACTGTGGTACGGAAGAAGTTAACTATGATTTCAAAAGTGGAAGCCGCTATCCCATCTATAGTTTGGTCAAATGCCATTGACTTTTCCACGTTAAGCGTGGTATGTTAGAGATTCGTGAAGTTCCTTCATTTTGAGATTTTATATTCTCCATCTTCAGGTGGTAACAAGCGTCACCATCTGATGGAACAACATCGGTTAATGACCATTCTGCACCTCCCACCAAACCAACTGATTAAACAAGAAATGATATCCGAAAACAGAAATGCTAGTGACAACAATTAATGAAATATGATCTTTCCCACCCCTGTGGTACAGGGGTAAGTCATCTTACATGTTTGACATTTGCGTTAATTTTTTTTTAATTATCATGATTTTTTTTTCATTTCATTTAATGCAACTTAGCATTTAGATTTCAGTGCACGAGTTTTTTTTTTGCACTTTATCCGCTGGTCCTACTAAATATCTTGGACATGTCAAAGATATTTTACCAGATAGAACTTACAGGTGTGGGGGATGTCGCAAAAGACACTCAACTTGTGAATCTTGGCAGAGCTGCTTAAATCTAATGCGCATGAGCAACATATGTGGGCCGAATGCAGATAGCCCAACTGCCTAAGTGAAAAGTTCGTTTGAGTACCCCTAATATGTCCTTAAATGGGAATGATTTCTCAAGCCGGGTCTCCACTGAAGGCAACATACAAATTTAACACTCAAAGACAAACCTGAAAGTCAACAATGAATACATCAACATGTTGCTGAATGTTGAGGTGTCTCAACCAAAAGTTGACGGAAAGAATGGACAAATGTGTCTAGTTTATGGCGCTTTTACCAAGGGCCTTAAAAAGCATTCGGGTCCTCATTTGAGCACATGTCTGATCATGCGCTTTAAAGTGGCAACATTTTTTCCTTTGAGCCAGATGTGATTCGATGATTTGAGATGATTTGAGTTCATATGTTGCCGAAACCATGGTTCAACAAAAAAACGTCTTAAGTTTGCTCAAACATCACGGTAGGCAAACTTGTATTCATTATTTGACTCGACAAACCATGTAGCCTTCAGTGTAGACCCGGCTTTAGTACGAAAAGTTCCTTCATTTGAACTAAATTTGAAGAAAATATAACATATATCCATGAAGTTAACTGCATATTTCCTTCAAATTTTGCTGGAATATTTATGTAAAATTGACGGATTTTTGTAACTGTGCAGCGAATGAACTTCATACGGTATTTGATTAGCACGACTTGGAATGATATTAATTAAAGTTCACAAAGTTAGGAATGTCTAGGTTAGGTTAAAGCCCTTTTTTCTAAAAAAAAATCCAGCCAGAAGTCGTCAATTGAATCCTTATAAATTCTTCCATGTCACGTTGGACGGATGCGCCGTATCGTCCACGCAGGTAACACACGATAAACGTAGTGATGTGTGGGTGTTTTAGTCGTCACAGTTTATGATATTGAAACAGAGCGTGTCGGGGAATGTAGACTGATTACACAGCCAACAAATGTCCGCCTTTTATTTTTAGGACAGTTGCCCCAGTTTTTCCCTCTTTCTAGCTCTCACTCCTGCGCACTCCTTATTTTTATAGGCATAATAATCCATTCGGTGTAAATTTAAGCTTTATGAAATCCGAGTATCTTGTCACACATTTCATCCAGCCGTTTTTCTGAGAAACGTTATCTTTTTTTTCTGCCATCAACGATTGGATAAAGTTATGAATATTACTCAGACGTTTTCCCAGTTCAGTTGAGAATGGAAGATAACGTATGCTAATAAGGTAACATGTTCATGTATGTAAATATTGAGTATGCAGTATTCACATCCTGGTATACATAGTATTAAACTGATACTACTCACCAGCAGAAAATCTACATGCACTTTATTTAAATTAAACGTACTGTGAAGTTATCGGGCCTCAATTTACAGAGGCTATGTATTTAATATACAATGTCAGATCGGATCCATCATATACTGACCAAACCTAACCTAACCTAGTTTAGGTTAAGTACCAAATTAAAAGTACTTTATTTAAATTACCAGTCATTGGCATAATTTAAAATTGCGAATATTTTTCAATTATAAATGGTAGAAAACTTGCATTTTTTGCAATAAACGTGCAGTAATACTGGTGTAGAAGGGCTGTTCCAAATGGCAGAAAAGCTGCAGTTTTTTTGTTTCATTATACACCAGAAAAATTACAGTTAATGTGCAGGAGTGCAGTAAGAAGCTACAGTTTTGTAACTGTATTTCTATGCCACATTTTTTTCTGCTGGGTCGCCCAAGGTTAACAAGATGGGCAGACAGGTCTATATAGGAAATTTGCACCCATAAAACTTGCGTTTCCAACATGGCTGACTCCAGGATAATGTACTAATTTCAACAACGTGGCAGAGATGAGTGATTTTGGAGTAAAAGGCGTGGCCATGTTGGAAATGTTATGCTAATGAAACACTCGCCACCAGGGGTTGCTGAACCAGAATAAGCTAATTAAAACGAAATTAACTATGGTAGACCGGTCGTTGGGAAATCTGCATTTATAAAACACATCTAGTCTTTAGTTTAATATTTCCAACATGGCTGCGCCAATAACTCCAGGATAATGTAATAATTTCAACAATGTGACAGAGATGAGTGATTTTGGAGTAAAAGGCGTGGCCATGTTGGAAATGTTATGCTAATGAAACACTCGCCGGCCACCAGATGGTGCTGAACCGGAATGAGTTAATTAAAAATGGTTAACTATGCATGGTGGACCGGTCCTTGGGAAATCTGCACTTATAAAACACCTCTAGTCTTTAGTTTAGCATTTCCAACATGGAGGCTCCATTAACTCCAGATAAAGCCAGGCCAACATGGGTGTGGCCATGTTGAAAATGTTATGCTAAAAAAACGCTCACCACCAGGGGGTGCTGAACCAGAATAAGTTAATTAAAAAATACATGTATCCTTGCAATTTATTTACAAAAACACATTAATATACATGATATGATGGGGTTCTTTGCCTTAACATGTTTGAAATGCAATCTATTACCCAAAAAAAGAACTAAAAAATCCGATATCGGGCATTACTATCTGGATGATGATAAAAAACCCACTTGAATCATCCTTAGTATCACACCCATTAAATAGAACATGAGTCAAGCCAGGATTTTAATGTGTAATTTACGTACTTTACATGAAACACCATTATTTTACCATGTATTTGAAAACATGAAATTTTAAAATAATGGTCTGTTGAGATGTTTTTTTATTATTGCATGGTAATTGCAATTGCTCACAGAATGTTCACTTTACAAGAAGAAAAAGAGAAAAAAAAGCGGCCATTTGCAAGATTTTAGGGATTTTTTTCCCCTTTGCAGTCAAAACAGGAAACTATTTAGCATCCTAAAACAAGGAGGTTGGGATGGCCATGTAAGGGTAGAGATGGTCAGAAAAAAATCTGAGGGTGACAGGCCTGCCAGAATGCTAAAAAAAAATGTACAGACCCACCGGAAATGAGGCTAATCCCTGACGGTCGTATTTAATTCTATTCCCTTTGCCACCTAAGCCTAGATGGAAGAATTAGGACCTGACACCAGGGGTTAATTATGGGTTTTCAAAGTGGAAACACCTGGTGAATAATATTGCTCGATTTTTTTTTGTAAAATATGAACATACGTGTAATCGGTAAAATAAGATACGTGTCCACGAATATAACTGCTCCTGTTAAGGCATATCGAGTTCTGCAACACATCGTATCTGTTAATTTGGTTAAGAAAAAACTCCACTTAATAAAAAAAATTATCTAATTTCAAACCTCATGATTGCTAAACGAGTTTGAAAACTGGTGGTAATGAGTTTTTAATGCTTTTTTCCCCCCCGACTTTTGATATTCACCTATTTTCGTACTTTTAATAGAAGCCAATAGGTATAGGCCAATGGCACGTGTATAGGCCTATTAAGATGTCTTAATTATTGATACATGCATAATTTTTTAATTCAAGGGTACATTGTTGACTGTGGTTAGAATAACTGGTTTTCACTAATAATTTTCACCCTATGGTCAATCAATAATGGGACTTTTACAGTCATATTTGTTCTACATCCCCTGATTTCAAGACCCTGTTTTTGAGTTCCCAATAAAGATAAAGAAAAACAGAAATATACATGTATAGCGGATATAAGTTTCTTCCACAGAATTGTATGTGGAAGAAATGAAGAACCTGAGTACTTTCCGGATGGCTTTCAACTCGCTGTTGTTGATATTGTCAAGTATCTGGGGGTTTATATAATAACAAAAATCTCTTTTGGAATCACCATTTCACAAAAATTGTTGGGGCAGCGAACCAACGCCATTCGATATTCGGCGAGTACAGAATACTCCCATACCTCGTTATACGGCCGCTCTTTATATGGCCTTTCGCTATAACGGCCTTTTTTACTTATGGCACGTTTTCGATATACGGCCGTTATGCATGCAGCTTCCTAAATGCGCATGCGCATAACAGTCAAGCACCTCGCCGCTCTAACTGTGAAAGGCGCAGTTGCATGCACATTTTTTAAAATTTTGTTTCATTAAGTGGGGGATGACTAAAGAGTTAATTAAATACATTAGGCAATATATTAAGAATAAATGAAATTAGAAAAAATTAAAGAAAAAAAGACTCGTTATATTAAATGTTATCGATGATATCCAGTAATTGGGGGTGCTGCAGTTCCACAGTGCCTATGGACGAGCCGCCACTGGACTTGTTTTTCATTATATGTACAGTAGAAACTCGATTATCCGGACTAATTGGGACCAGGGGTCATCCGGATAAGCAAAAATCCGGATAATCGAGTTTGTACTGTATTGGGCAATTTCAGAGCGGCCAGTCAGTGGTTAGAAGTAGACGTTATTACGATTGTAACAAGCCAACAAAAATCGAAAAAATTTACTCGAAAAGCCCCAAAAATGATTTCAAAAATGTACACTTTGATCGCAAAAACGTCTACTTTCCAATTTCGGCTTTTGCAATTGCAGTTTTTTCTTGCAGAATTGGAAGACGTTATTACAATCATAAAAAGCAAAAAAAAATTTTTTTTTAAATGTAACCATAGGGCCCCAAAAATGTCTTCAAAAATATACACTTATGGACCCTTCGGGTACATTTTTTTCGATTTTTTTTTTGGCTTTTTATGATCGAAATAACGTTTACTTTCTAATTTTGCAAGAAAAAACTGCCATTTCAAAAGTCGAATTTTCATAGATTTGTAATACCCTTACAGTTTTTTCAAAAATGGGTGAAATTTCGACTTTTGCAATTGCCGAAGAAACTTACGCCGCACAATAACTTACGCCGCTAAAAAACGCGTACTCCGCAAAAAACTTATGGCTATACCCCCTGTCCACATTTAATCAGACACCCCACCTGTATACATTAAGTTAGTATGTATAGTATTTTACATGTGTCTTAATCTTTCGTTTTGTGCATACGCACCTTAAAAAAAGAAAATTGGCTCCGCACGTCCGGATAATTAAGGATCCAGATGATTGAGGTCCGGATAATCGAGTTTCTACTGTTTTCATACATATGTTCATATGAGTTTTTTTTTTAATTTAACGTTTTTTATTAGTACATTGTTTTGTACTTTTATTTTCATGTAAGCACTTTTCATGTACGGGCCTACTTTTCCGGAACGTATCTTGGCCATAAAACGAGGTATGGGTGTATTTGTCTATTCCCCGAGTCTTTCGCCGAATAGGCGAGTAATCCGATACACATATGCGTGTGTTCGTCGAGTGCCGAATTTTTACGGTAACATAATTAAAATTATAGGTACTCACCGCAAATATACTTACAATTATATCCCGGCATACAAATTCCATTGTAGAAAACTGACCGATGAATCAATTAAGCTATCGTTTCATTCATACCCTTACAAAAATATTGATGTATCTTTAAAGTTTCAAATAGGTTTTAAAGTAGGTATTTTTGGGGTGCAAATCGGGTGCAAATGATACCTCCCGGTAGGTATCATCAGTGAACCTATGAAAGTTTCATGTTGGTATCCATTAGGTAT
>JAQGBW010004088.1:0-14568 GCA_034698625.1 Julus scanicus | reverse complement strand
ATTTGCTACATTGTTTTGCATTAATTACATAGTATATGCAAAACTATAAACTTGTAATTAAAATTTGATAGGATAACTGCAATTTTATTAATTTGGGAAACATAAAATGAACGCTAAAAAAACGTTTCGAAAAAAAACGTTTCCCTTCTCACCAAAAATAAACGTTTTTTTTACTATGTGTGCTACCTGGGCAGAACCATGGTTTCGACAACATTTCGCCGAAATGTTAGAAAATGTTGCCAGTCATGGGTTCTAATGCAGACCTGAATTGACAGATGGTGTGCAAACACGCCTTTGGTAAAAGACCTATAAACTGGACACATTTGTTCAGTTTTTCTGTCAACTTTTGGTGGATACACCTCAACATTCAGCAACAAGTTGCTGTATTGTGTTTGCATTTTGCATGTTACCTTTAAGAAGACTCAGCTTTATGCAGTTTCACAACATGTCAGTTTTAATGGCAATTCCAAAACAACATGTTCAACATTTAATAAAATTGTATGCATGTTCGTCTGCAATTTTTGGGTATATCGCATTTTAAAAATCTTCACCAATTTTGCTTAATTCAGCTTTGCAAACTTTGGGGTTTTGCCCTACTTTTTTTGAACAAGTGCAGTTGCCATCAGCCTATTGATTTACATTCTGGTTGGTTTATATTTTTGTTTTCCTATCTGCAGAGGTATTGGGTTGTTCATTGGGATTTTCATTTGACAATGTTTGACACTGAGTTTGTTATTGTTGCTAATATCATATATTATGCATTTGTGAGAATTTCTACCACATGTAACATGCTTGCAAATAAACAATATATTGCTAGTTTGCTGGTTTAAGGGATTGTCATGGGGGTGAGTGAACAAATCTGAACCTGGGTGGTGATGCAAACTTCACAGATGGGAATATGAAAAGAAGTGAGAAAACTGAAATGATCCTATGAAGAATGAATAGCCCTTCAATGAAGATTGATTTTATAAAATGTTACTATTTTTCGGCTTATTTTTTGTTTAAAATCCATCCAAAAAACAACTTGGAAAACTTTAAAGTGTGCTTCTTTTGCTTTCCATCTTAAATTAGACATGCTAAATTTACATCTGAGTTGTAAATCCTTACAAAAAAGTAAGTACAGTAAACCTCCAATTATCCACGCTAATTGGGACCGACAGGGGTGCGGATAACGAAAATTTACGGATAACTGGAGTTAATGCAAAAAATCAACAATCTTCTTTTGTTTGAGTCTCGACCTCCTGAAACAGTACGAATTGAAGCACCTTGCTTTAGTCGATTAACGATAGCCAACTTCATTTCTACACTTAGCACTACACATTTGCGTTTTCCTAGTTTAGGAGCCGTTTTGGATAATGTTAGGGAAAACCTGTGTGGATAATTGCAGTGCCCCCTTTTGTATGCCCTCTTAAAATAGGGGTTGCCCCAAATTTTCGGTCGGCCACTGGCGCACCTAGTTTTCCTGAACGCGAATGAAATCTCATGCTACGCAACTGGTCGCGAATAACTGGAGCACGGATAATTGGAGGTTTACTTTACCATCTTAGTTAACTTCTAGTATCCAGTAGGTATCACGGCATACTTGTTAATACCCGAAAGGCTTATTCCACCCTTTATAGGCGAAACCAATTGGGCATAACTTTTATTCAAAAATGTTTTGTTCAGTAGGTCAGGTAAGACCTAAGGTATTGACATATCAGACCGATTGTTGTGTTTTAAAAAATATATAAATTTAATATTGAAAGGGCGTAGCACTTGGTAAGCGAGTTGACCGACAGAAAACACGCGAAAAACACCGTTGAACTTGACTAATTTATTTAAACAAAAGGTAAAAGTTACAACTTAAGAGAACTCGTTAACGAACTGTTTGCCCGAAACTCACGGGTCTTCACGTAAGAAAATAAACTGATAAAAACATGAGCGGCTGATCGTCCCAATCAGGCCCCAGGAACATAATCAATCGATCCTCAGTCCAGGCTCCCTTTATATAATTCTTCAACCCTGGTGGTGAGCCTGGACATGAGGTTACATCACTTTTCTAGAAGTTTTTAATTATGTTGTAATCGCGTTTACATAATCACCCGTTATTCGTATAGTTTACATCCATCCCTTTTATGCGCGGGAACATTCCAGCCATGAGCGGGACATTCCTTAGGGGGATCACTGTAGGGATCATTACACCCCCCCTTAGGCTTTGGCCAGTCCCTGGACAAAATAATTTTTTCATATAAAAATAGTAAAAACATGCTTTGCCACCATTACTTATCACAGAAAAAATAGAAAAAAATAGTAATGACACAACGGGGCCAGTCGACTCACTAACGTTCACTCGGCCAACGGCCCAATCTTTGGTCTTCAAATTGACGGGCACGTTGTCTACGGCGATCCACGGTGGCTGCCATAGCCAAATAAATAACATCTGGCAGTGGGTTTGGCAGCACAAAACCTCTTGGTGCATGGCGGAAATCTGGGGAAAGATTCACAATAAATGCCCCTTGCTGAGGCGGTACTGGGCGACCAGTCTGCTGGGCAAGGTCTCGGTCCCAGTCCTCTTGTTGATATTCCGCCGGAAGCGGTCCACCCCGTGCCTGTTCCTGGCGTGGATGAGGGACCCATGGCCGGATTTCACGCTGTGGCAATGGGCGTCCTTCTAGAGGCAGTTCCCTCTGGTCAGCCATTTCCCGATCCCAGTCCTCGTTGGGCTCGTAATTGTCCAGGAAAAAGTCATCCTGCCCGTATCGTCTTTGATAATCTTGGAATTCTGACCGCTGTCCCCAGCCTCGACAATGTCCTCGGTTAAAAGGCCTACGGCGATCCGGCGTAGGAAATCGCTGCCCATTTCCAAATGGCGCACGTGTTTGAGGATGGGATTGACGCTGTTGTTGTTGTTGAGGCAATGGCCGCTCACCACGTGGTCCACGCTGATCCCGTTGGCAATTTTTTTGCCCGTTTTCAGGCAAAAAGTCAACGCCAGCCAGTCTTCCCGTAACGGTTCGACGGCGTCCCTCATCATCAACGTTACCGTCATAGTCACAGTGGTGTTTCTTGCCGAATACGCCATTTCTAAATAAGTTTTTAAGAACAAATAAGCCTGCGTTACTAAAGTTATCTAACTTAACAAAAAGCATATAACAAGCCCAAACCGCTTCTCCCGCCTGACATCTACCACTATAGGAGGGCCCCTCACTGCGCTAATTTTTTCCGAAAATTGCAACAAATAAATACAACTTACCGAAGAAGGCAGCGTCTGAACCGCAGACAAAGGAACATGCGGGTAACTACGCGCCAGCAGATGCGGGCCAGGTCCACTGCGTACCTCTCGCCAAGGGTAGACAGGCCTTGTTGTGCGTAAATGTACGTGGAAGTGTGACGTGTGGTGTAGGTAGTCCCATTTAAAACCTTGATGGGTTTAATTTAATTAAACTGACACACTAACCCTTTATCCGGGAGCATCCCCTTCCAGGATGGAGGTCCTTTGAGGAATTTTAATGCACCCTGCAACTCCCTGTCATTATGAATGGAGAAGAAAGGAAAAGAAACAATATATAGTTATTGAATTGTGTGGTAAATTAATTGTGTTAAATGTCTAATTAATTTGATCTTACCCCATGCATGTTTTCTTACCTGTTTCCTGTTTTTGGTTGGGTCCGTCCAGGTGGTGCCAATGTCAAGGTTGTCAACCTGGGCAGCCATGTTTGTATCTTGTTGCACACATGTATAGGGCATTGCCCTGAACAGACGTCTGTATCCCGGTTTAAACTAGAATAAATTCTATAGTGAATTTTAACCTGGATCATGTTTGGTAATATTGATTATCAAAATATAGTTAATCAAATTACAATAGTGAACATACTTACGTCAACAAAGTAATCAGGATCGTGGCTGTGTCCTTCAGATGTCCATGTCCCTGAAACAAGAAAAGGAACATGGATTACAGATCAATGTTGGAACATTGCGAATGGCTGTCGTTTTCCTCTGATGATCGACGTTCCCAAAACCAAAATGGATCGTCGAGAAAATCATAATAACAGGCCTTCCTGCGCGCACCAAATTTGACCAATTTTTTGTGCCAAATTTAAACGACCGCGTCTGCACCGCTAATACTTGGGGCGCTCTCCTGGGTTGGTAACGTTTCAAATTACTAACATGGAATGTTGAAACAGGGGCAGTCCCTCGCCTAGTATCTCGTAATGCATAATTTAACTCTGAAATTTTCTCTACTATCTGATATGGACCGTTGTATTGGGGCCTGGAATTTACCTTGACCCATACGTTTGGGAGCCAAATTCCTTACCAGAACCCAATCCCCCACATTAAATGTCGCTACACGATGCCACCTATCATAATAAGCCTTTTGTTTTATCTGGGCCTTTATCAGAGTTTTATTTGACTTTTTTCGGAGTTCCTGTACTGGGATTGCAGGCACCACTAACGGTGGTTCCCCCACCACATTATGCACCGGTAACCTGGGTAGAAAACCATGCATCAGTTCGAAGGGAGAAGTACCCAATGATGCCCAATTATGCAATCATCAATATGTGACTATTTTGAAACATCAACAAAGTGCATCTGGGCATGATGGAGGGGAAGGAGGTATTGTGAGGGTTGTAGGATTTTTTTCATTTTAGCAAATTCAAGACATCTGCATAAGAGTTTTTACAAATTTCAGTTCAATTCATGATCTCTGAAAAGAGGCGGTACTCGTTGCAACCAGACATAGGCAGTTTTTGGGGTCGAGAAATGGGAAATTCTGCCAAACCAGTGATAAGTGACCTTCACCTCATCGGTAAGGATCACCTGGTCGGATCAGGATGGAACTTGGACCAAAGTTGGGTGCAACCATACATCTAAGTTGAACCCATGTATGTCCATCCATGGCAGAGGCTTTCTTTCTTGGGTTTCGTGGATATGTCCCATGACTCCACAATCCCCAAAGACTAAAATTGCTGCAGAAGCTGCAATTTTGGTCGGATCAAGATTGGACTTCAACCAAAATGGGGTGCAACCATACATCTAATCTAAACGCATGCATGTTCATCCATAGTAGAGGCTTCCTTCCATGGATTCTGCAGATGTACACCAGACTCCACTCCCAAGGCTAGAATTGCTACAGAAACTTCAATTCTGGTCAGATCAGGATAGGACTTGGACCAAAGTGGGGTGCAACCATACATCTAAGATGAAGCTATGTATGCTTATCTATGGAAAGAAATCTTCTTCCATGGATTCCGTTAGCGGAGTCAGAGGTGCATTTGCAGAATCCGTCTGTAGCATTTCTTGCCTTCGGGGGTTGCGGAGTCATGAGGCACATCCACAGAATCAATGGAAGGAAGCCTCTGCCATGGATAATCTTACACGGGTTTAACTTAGATGTATTGTTGCACCCCACATTGGTCCAAGTCTCATCCTGATCTGACCAGAATTGCAGTTTCCGTCTGTAGCATTTCTTGCCTTCGGGGGTTGCGGAGTCATGAGGCACATCCACAGAATCCATGGAAGGAAGCCACTGCCATGGATGAACTTACACGGGTTTAACTTAGATGTACTGTTGCACCCACATTGGTCCAAGTCTCAACCTGATCTGACCATAATTGCAGTTTCTGCAGCAATTCTAGTCTTCAAGGTTATGGAGTCATGGGGTAAATCTGCAGTATTTAAGGAAGGAAGCTTCTGCCATAGATGAACATATGTACATGGGTTCAACCTAGATGTATGGTTGTGCCCCTCTTTGGTACAATTCACATCCTGATCTGACCAGAATTGCTGCTTTTGTGAAAATTCTTGTCGGAGTAGGTGGAGTCAAGGCGACCATGACTCCATAATCCATTGCATGCAACCTAATGGCGATTAAACCATTGCATTAAATGGGGCATGCATCCCTCTGAATGGTTTGGTGCAAATCACATAAATATCAACCATTGCTACCCTGAGTTAAGGGCTTTCTAAGTTTCATGGTGTTTCAACCTGTGCTGCTATCTATTCTCTATGGCAGCACAGCCCTAGCTACAATGGCTATATGTCCCTGAAGCATACTGAGTTCAAAAATAGGAAACAATGACTTACAATGAGTTGGCAGAAAATGTTTTCCAGAATGGCTATGTTTAATTATCCAAGGTTGTTTTATTTTGCTTGATTTTATTATTATAAATTGTTGCCCTAATACTATTGTAGATGTTCTGATTTGATTTTAATTTCAGGTCAAAAAATATTTCAAGGAATTCAATTCTTCTTATTTCTGGATGGCATAATTGTGTCCCCACCTATAACAAAACATTCTATGTTTTTAGCATGGAATAACCAAGGAATGCATGTGTGAATCCATGTTTTCATGTACATCTTTTTATGCGTTGATCGCTGGACATCGGGACCCATCTACACATTTATCAACGATGGGCAAGAAATAGCCTGATACATCGAAACAACCGGTTATACCTTCGACTAGCAATTCCATGCCACATTGCTCATTAATGGCATGCCAGACAGCTGGAAGTCATTCATTGACGGGCTATCTATGCTGGACGAAAATAGACAGACCGAGTGAGAATAACAAAGGCATGTCTCGGGTGAAGTCGGATACATGCAGCAACTTGGCAAATTAACACATTTGACAACATTCCTTGACAAAAGCTGTTGTTTTTCTTTCTTTTTGTCACTCCCAGTTCCCAATTGGCTCAGCTGATGGACAGTCGTGCCTGTCCCCTTCCCACTAAGTATTTCTTTGTTTAATTTCTCACTGTTTATTAAATGAATAAACAAAGTTTGCTGTGATATATATGGCCTGCTGATCATACCTTCAATAACCAACCAGGTTATAGTTACCAACACAGACCACACTTGCTGGGATAAATCCTTACAGGAACATTCTAGGTTCTGTTTAATGATCAATGGCGACCACTGGTTCAGCTGTCTAAATGTTGTCGACCTTTCTCCTGCTTTTAGGAATGTCTTTCTCCATACCCAGGGCTAAGGCTTGTTTTTATTACAAAGTTAAGAGCCAGTAGTGCCCTCTAAAGCTATGTTTTCACAATCTCCTAAATAGTCTCTTAGCTAAGAGTCACCTAAAAGTCAGTTAGGAGAGTAGCATTCACAACATTCTCCTGACTTCAGAAATTAGTTAAAGCGCCGTATGGTAAATAACATCGTCTGCTACATAATTTCACCATCTTGCTTTTTCTGCTAGATTAATATGATGACTCCAGCAGAATACAGGTTTTGGTTAATGTTGTGCTACATTCAGCTCTGTAATACATTAATTGTGTTCCTTGAAAATGTTATGCATACAATAAATGTCTGCATTCAACTACTACATAAAAGACAGCAGGTACTACAACTTTTGCAGGATACTTTAAAAAAAAGGTGAGCACTTGCATGTAAGCATGTTTGTTAAATTTTGGAAACTATTATTAAATTACAAATGTAGTTAACATTTAAGTTTAATTATAAATTATTACCAATATATTTTATAGATCTCCATTTAATGAAAACCGCTTATGGATTCAAGCCAACCAGACAGCCTGGTATGATTTTGTACTGCCTAACCTGAGTAATCAAGATTTCATCTCCTTTTTTTCTTGTGGATCGTACCTTGTTCAAAAATATATTTCTTAAATGTTATCTGGGGATATGCAAGAGAAAAACACAGTCATGAGACCAGCTATTCCATGTGATAAACATGTAACCATTGTGATGTACACTTTGTCATGCTGTAGTGAATACAAAGGAATTGCTGCACTGTTTGGTGTAGGCAAAACAACAGTACATGAATGTTTTCATGACTTCATTGCTGTTGTTAATAACGCGATTGTACCACTGTACATTAAATGGCCTTCCACTGAAGAAGAACTAAAGACAAAAGCAGTTGAATTTGAAAGATTGTGGCAATTTCCTATGGTAGTTACTGCAGTTAATGGGTGTCATTTCCCTGCAAGTCCACCTCGTGAGGATGCCACAGACTATTACAACTACAAAGGTAATTCCAGAAATTATTATTGAATAATACTTAAATGGTTTTCTTTAGTAAAATAATTAAAGACATGCAATTTTTATGGGTTGGTATTCCATTTTATCTGTAGCATTTTGTGATGCAAAAGGATTGATATTGTATGCCCGAAGTGGTTATCCTGGAAAAGCTGAGGACTCTGCAATTTTAAAGGGCTCGCCTTTTTTCGAAATGATCACAAATGGGAAACTTCTTTCTGCAAGCACTGTATCTATTCAAGATGTTTCTATTCCTTATCTAATACTAGGTGTCAGTGGATTTTTCCTTGAGAACTGGCTTATGAAGCCATTTACTCATCATGCCGTACTGACTGTAAGTCAAACTAACTTTAATAAAAGGCTCAGTCGCGCAATTTGACTCTTTTTAAGCACCCACCCACCCCTTAGTCACAATTCCCTCCATACCTAGGACACAATTGTCACAAAAAACAAACAACCCACCCTCCTAGGTGTGACAATTTTTGACTGGCCTCTAAGGAAGAATTAAGAGGAAAGGGCGGTGTTAAGCAAACGATGACATTTTTTGGACCACCTTAGTACACAAGCCCTTTATTTCCAGGTCAGAATCCAATGCTGATTCTTGTGCATTTTGTCATTCAGCTGTCAATATATTTAATTCCACACAATATTGTATTATTTCCACACATAAAACCATACCATGTTAAAAAAATTTGGACCGAGAACACATTATTTTAATTTACATTGATTGCAATGGGGAAAATTGATTCGAATTACGAACTTTTCCATTTATGAACAGGGTCATGCAACGGAGCAAGTTCGTAAATCGAGGTTCTACTGTATTAGCTGACCATAACTCCCTTTTATAATGCTTCACTTTCAAGTAGCACAGGTGGCCAAGTAAGTAAAACTGTTAGTCTGGTGTTGCAAGTTCCCAGGTTCGATTCCCTCTGTGAACTTTTTGTATGGGTATGCAGAAAAACTTAGGCATAACATTTTCTGCAAAAAAAGGACCAAATCTGTGCACAATTCCACTTGATTTTCTGCAGAAAATTTTATGCAGACTGTGCATAATTATGCAGATTCTTTTTCATATGGGTATTCCTAATCGAGGCAAACAAAATCATATACATGGGCTTTAATAAGGCTCTAATATTGTAAGCCTAAATAAGGCCTTAACTACATAAATGATAGATAATGCATCATTGTACATGTTTCAGCAGTGTTAGAAACACTGGTGCCAACCTGCATGATGCAATACCATCTAATCATGACTAGTATCCTCCCCTTTCGGTATACTGCTAAAGGATATTGTAGGACAAAATTTTACCGAAACAGTTAAATTTCACATTCAATGAACTTCGACCTTTATTCCCAATTAAACACATTTCTCATATTTGGGCGCCCTTCATAAATTATCAAACCCATGGTCAACCACCTTCATAATTAACAAAACTAATAACCAACGACCTTCACAATTCATCAAAATCTTACCCAATGACCTTTGACCAATTAAACAACTCTATTCATTTGGCACCGACCCTTGGACACCCAGCGCTGCAGAGCTGATGCCCAGGGTCAGCGGCATTCCATGAATGTTTGTGGTCACAAAAATGTCCGCCAGAGGCTGTGTCACATGTTGAACAAAATTTTCACCTGGGTGGCCATTTTTCTTCCCTTTGTGCTGACCCAGAGCTCTCAGTTAGACCTCAGTTCGCCTCTGAGTGACAGCAGCATGCTTGTCTATGAACATCATCTGTATTTTTGGGGTAGGTTAGTATTGAACTTTTCATTCTTTAAATCCATAACTCTTTTAGCTCAGTCCCTAGTGTTTTTTACCTTAGTTTAGGGAAGGAGAAGTAGATTTAACTTTAGTTTAAACCTGAATCGATATGAGATCAGGTTTTGTTAATTCTCACATATGATTTGCCTTGCCTTTGATTCGATGCCGAATCTCTGAACACTCCTTCTTCAATAACAAATGTTACCTTGGCTGAGTGAAGTTAAAATAATTATGTACTATTTTTCTTACAAAATTTTCCGTTACTTGAACAAGTGCTAATACGAGAATTTTCTAGCATAATCTTTCTATCGGAATAACCTTGTTATGTTGTTCTTTGAACTCGGATTGTTGTATAACCGTTTTATAATCGTATTATAGAAATGCCAAGTTGCTTTCGGGATGTGGACACTCTGAGATGATGATTCACTTTGCAGGGTAGGTTCTATCTCCACTCCTGTGGATCTTTCCGGACCACCCGATCCGACAGGCCGTCGAAACCGATGGCCTCCCGAGGACGAGACGTCCTCCTCTTCGAGTTGACTTTAAGTCATCATTTCCTCTAAGGTCCAACGTCCGACCTTGTCAACTGGACGCACCGCCCGGTGTGTCCCAACAATGAGTTCTCAACCGACATTCATCGAATCGCCGTTCTCGCCCGGCGACTACATGGAGCTTCCTCCAGCGCCGAGAAACAAGTCTCAACCGTGCGTTATAAGTGGGACCAAAGCGTCCAGAATAACTTCATCGAAGTATGCCTTCTTCTGTCGAAGGGACCTGTCGAGTGACCCTAGATCGTGAGGTAACACGTGGCGAACAATCGCGTCTGCACAAATCCTCATCGATGGTTAGTCCCACGGGAACATTTATCCTACGGATTGAATGACCGGACCGCATTTCGTTCTTATGTTTAACCTTAAATGTTTGTAAACTTATTGTTTGAAATCCTGAACCATTCCGCATCTTGTGTAGAAATTTATGTACAAGTGTAAAGGGGATGACAGACGACTTGAAGTAAAGCCGAGGTAATAATATATGAGAGTTTCTTTGATACATAGCCCTCATTCTAGGTGACCGTTTTGCAAAATTTGGAGTGAGGATAGGAAACGGGAAGGACACTAAAAGGGGTAATACTGACTAAGCTTCTCCACTGCGCTGCTTAACCCTTTTCCGGCCCAGGCCAATTTCATTAACCCAGATTGCCTCACAGATATCGAGGTTCGGGGGTTGAGTACATGACTACCCCATAACCAAAGTGGGAGAAGTGGTAGCTTCCTTATTGCAATTGCAACCCCTCCCCAGGAAATTACAACCATGCTATTTTACATCATTTTTGTTCAAAAAAGATGTCAAATTTTTAAGCATGTGTAAATAAGCTTCCCATACAAAAAATGACTATCAGAATTCTGCAGAATTTAGCCACCTAATCTCTGCAGAAAGTATTTTTCAGAATTATGGTGGCGAATTCTGCAAGAGTCATTACTGCAGAATTCAGCAAGAGTCATTACTGCAGAATTCAGCAAGAGTCATTTCTGCAGGGGAAAATTTCTGAGGAGGAACTTGCCAATACCAATCTAACTCTTTTACCCACCTGGCCTCCCGTACTACTCGGAAGTGAAGCATTAGAAAAAGGAGTTATGGTTAGCTAATACTGCATGGGACATCATTACCATTAAGATTATAAATGCTCATATTTATTAACTATTATGTGATGTGAATGTGATTATAGGGGTTTATTAGTTTAAATGGGCTTATTAGATTAGAGGGGTTTTTAGCTTGGAGGGGGTTTAGTTTGGAAGGGTTATTAGTTTGGTGGGTTTGTTAGTTTGGAAGGATTATTTAGTTTGGAGGGGTTGTTAGTTTGGAGGGGTTATTAGTTTGGAAGGGTTATTCCCATATGGCAAAAATATATATGGAAAATATGCTGAAATTGGCCAAATTTCAGAATATTTAAAATATATTGGAAATATACGGTAACTATATGAAAAATATAGTTTAAAAATATATGGAACACATATTAAAATTATATGGAAAATATAGTGAAAACATATGTAAACCATTTATAAAATATATGACACAAATTTCTGAACTTATATGCCTTAATCCACAGGTCCCATATTTCTATAAGTATCATATGCCAATGGGTCTTTAATTCTATGAGTATTTGGTGTAAATAATAAAAAACACCATCATGCTCAGCAGGGACTGAACCCACATACCTTCACTTCTCAGTACAACAGCTTAACTACATACCTACTGATGATTTCTTGCAGAAATAGCATTGAAAACTGTATAGATTCAAGTTTGTATGCAACTTGATGGAAATTAGACAAATTTTCTAAGTTATCCGTGTCGAAATATTATTTTTGCCAAGATTTTTAACACGATTGTGTTATGCAATAGTATGCCTAAATTTGTCGTGGCACTCTTAAATATGCTTACAATTGTCATGACACACTAAAATACGCCTATATATAAGTTCGTTGAGGCACGCTAAAAGGAACTAAAATATGCCTGCATTTGTTGCAGCACACTAAAATGCATTTAAATTTGTCGCGGCACACTAAAATATGCCTGCATTTGTTGTGGCACACTAAAATGCGCCTAAATTTGTCGCGGCACACTAAAATATGCCTACAATTTTCATGACACTAAAATACGCTTAAATTCGTTGAGGCACTCTAAAAAGCAATAAAACATGCCTGCATTTGTTGCGGCACACTATGTCGTTTTGACATCACTAGCAGACGATTTCGACACGCATAAGGAAACATACGGGCAAATTAAGAAATTGAAACAGTTTCTATCCGACCAATGGGAGGAGAGATGAAAATGGCCGACTGTATTTTTCCGACCAATGGGAAGTAGATGAAAGAAGCCGAGCGCAGAATAGCACAGAAAGAGCAAGAGAGCGTGCAAGAAATATCGAAATAGCACAGAAAGAGCAAGAAAGGGCAAGAAATATCGGAATAGCACAGAAAGAGCTGAACTGAACTGAACTGAAATTGCAGCATATCCTTTGTGACAGACCCTCCAATAAGAGGCGCTACCGTAGTGGATGGTATCACACTACACTATCTTTCCCGTTTATTCCCTCAAGGGCTGGATGTCTAATCAAGACAAGCAAGGAATCAAGCAAGAAAGGGCAAGAAATATACTTACATAGGTGGCGCTGCAAGCTATGTCAGAAATAAGCCAACATAGAAATGTGTAATGTGTTGACGTTACATAGCATAGCATAGCAGAACATAGGCGACATAACGTAACATAACGCTCAAATGTGTAGGGGCCTTAAGTTCGTTGAGGCACTCAAAAAGGAACTAAAATATGCCTGCATTTGTTGCAGCACACTATAATGCGTTTAAATTTGTCGTGGCACACTAAAATATGCCTGCATTTGTTGTGGCACACTAAAATGCGCCTAAATTTGTCGTGGCACACTAAAATATGCCTAAGTTTGTTGCGGCACACTAAAATTCGCCGAAATTTGTTGCGGCACTATTTATTTCTAACTATTTATTTTTACAATATACTATTTGTCATATATTTTACATATATTGTAAATATATTATATTTTGTAACATATATGTTTTATACATTCCCCATATATTTTTCATACATTGCAATATATATTATATATATTGCCCATATATTTTTTTTCTATATGGGTTAGTTTGGAGGGGTTATTAGTTTGGAGGGGTTATAAGTTTGGAGGGGTTATTAGTTTGGAGGGTTTTTTAGTTTAAAGTGGTTTTTAGCTAGGAGGAGTTATTAGTTTGGAGGGGTTATTTGCTTGGAGGGGTTTTTGGAGGGGTTATTAGTTCGGAGGGGTTATGAGTTTGGAGGGGTTTATTAGCATAGAGTATTTCTGCATGTTTTAAACATCTTTAAAATTCTGCAGAAATTTTGTTGCAGAATATTAATTGCCAGAATTGCATCAAATTTCTGCAGAGTAGTTTCTGCACTGGGATATTTTTCTGGTGAATTCTGCACATTATTTATGTACGGGTTAGAAACTTGAATTATTATTTTTGTCCAATCGTGTTTACAGATGCAAGAACAACAATTAACGTTTACCCATTTATCAAGTAAACAAGTGAAGTTGTGTTTCCTTCTTCCCCTTTCTCTGTCAGCTGCAACTAACGTGTAAACATGGCTAATGGTAGTTTCTGGAGAATGTTTTGACTTCAACAAATGCTCGATCCCGCAAAAGATATAGGCTATTTTTCGCTCGTCAAAGTTTTCTGGTTTACTTTCACTACGAGGCTGCTTTATCTTAATTAAAATACTTGAATTCTGTCCAGGAAATACCAAGCAACTGTCTGTGACTTAACACACATTGGAGTGAAGCGACGACAATCTGGTATTTAGCTGTGGAATGCATCCTTGCCAACAAACTTAAAAAGTAAAAATGCATTTTAGGTTTTACTTTTCAAAGTTTCATAACAGCGCCACCCTTCAGTCTTCAGCAAGGGATTGGAAAAATATGTGGCAATAGCAATAACATTGCATCCACTGGATATAGCAGTTAGTTTTGTGCTCCTCTCGAAAAACCTGCAATTCTGCATTGAGGAGGAGCAAAACATATTTGTGCCCATAATTTTGGTTAAAAAAAAAATCCTAAGCTGACCCACGAAGCACATCGACGTCTGAAAGACGTCGAAAGACGTCTTTCAGATGGTGTCTTTCGATGAGACGTCGATGTTTCAGCCGTCGGAAGACGTCTACACCAGTGAAAAAAACGTCAGTTTTTAATCAGGTTTCGACCAAAATAAGACGTCTGGTCCGACGTCTTCCAAAAAATAATACACATTTACATGATTTCATTTTAA
>JAQGBW010004087.1:0-14569 GCA_034698625.1 Julus scanicus | reverse complement strand
TATTAATTGTAATCTTATTTTCATTTTGTTTTTAGGATGCTCAGCTTCCCCATCAATTACAGACTTAAATCAGAATGGTTTTGGTGCATTTTTCAATTATTTCATTATTTTCAGCAATCGTAGGGGGGCAATTTTTAAAATGGTTACGTAATATTTAGGAGGGGGGGGGGGGTTGTGGTGTTGGTTACACTTGGTTACAGGGAGGGAAGGAAGGGGGTCAATGGGGGTCAAAATTGACCAAAAAAGTGGTTACGTAATTTATGTACGCTCCCTAACACTTGTTTTGCAGCTTTTTATAGCAGCTCATACAGTATATTTGTGATCTTTGCTATCATGCAAGGAGATTTTTACACCAATTTTATTTTTAGAAAATGTTGCGTCCCAAAATGCAGTAAGCTATACAATCAGTTAAATAAACCCCGACCCCGTGTCCAAGTTATTACCTATTTTTCATTGACAACTAATGCTATATGTATACTTTCTGACTTTTGAGATTCGATCTATGAAGTCTTCAGTTCTGATAATTACAAATAAATTGCTTAGCTACTGTAGATTGCAGTGGTGCTTCCATTAGTGGTTGACTGGGTCTAAAAATATTGGTTGCCAGGACACAAAGAGGACAAATTTTTTATAAGGCAGTCATTTCATTTTTATAGGAAATAAATGCAATCTTCCAAAAATACATAAATGGAAAAACGGTACAATTAATTTATTTTTGTGCAAAATAAATGCAAATGAAAAGCTTTTATTAAAGGCTTTAACATGTTTAACAGATTGTCCCACTTCATCAAGACCCCACTTAGGTATTTTTTTGAAAATTGTATTTATTACCTTTACAAATTAAAAACGTTAGCTTTATACAGTAGTAGTTGTGAGTGGGCTTCTTTTGTATCCTGGCAACCAATAATTTTAGACCCAGTACGCTGCTGTCTGTGGTAAAATTGACATCAGATATATTATTAGAATGTAGAGAGAATGTAGAGATTCTGAAACGTGAGTGGCACCGAATAGTCGATGCTTCATTTCATTCTCATTTCTTTGTTCAGACAAAAGTTTTCTATGCCGTACTTGTCTTTGTGTAGGGATTGTCCCATCGGTGAATAAACCTGACTCTGTTTTTATTGCTAAAACAATACAACGATATTCTCGAATATAAGCCCATTGGTGCTTTTGTGAAATAGCCATACAGGAACCTATTTTGAAAATAAAAAACAACTTAAATAGTCAAAGTAAACGGACTAGATAAATGCTATTGTGCTTTCCCAATTCAAAATAACATTGCCGTCAATAAAATTTGATCGAATGTTCGTTTTCAAAATAAAAATATCAGCTGATCAAGATATCGTGTGCCCAATGATATTGCTTCAACTAAATAAAGAAATGATGCCGAAAAACGTTGTTGATTTGATCAAGCGCTACATATATAAATTTATAGCCGAATTTGGCTGTGGCTTTATTTTGCAGAAGCACTATTCAAGTGGGTTGGATCGACATATCTGTTATCTGTTTAAAACTTATCATTCACTGTTTTTTTTGCACAAACCAATTTGTGTATTGATCGAGGAGTTTTAAGGGCAATGAATGGATTTTAAAGAAATTGAACCTGTGGCGCCATCCTCTGACTCTATTAAGTCACAATAAATTGCATATTCAAAACTCTTCACTTGCTGCAATGATTTATAGCATTATTCCAAAAAAAGAAAAAAAAAATGTCCATTTCAAAATGAAAATTCTGTGGCCGTTATAGAAATGTTAGGTAGCGCATATGCCAAGAGTGGGTGCTGATGAAAAGAAAATGGAATATTTACATTACCCTTAAACTGGATATGCTTGAATTTTTTCCTGCAAATTTACTAGACATGAAGAAAATTTACCAATTTGCAATTCATTGACATTCGTTCTTAATCATATTTATACATATCGTTATTCAAAAATCTCACAAGTAGCCATTTTTAAATATGTTATGATTCATAATTGGAGATTAAATAATAAGTATTTTAACTAGTGAACAGCTCAGTACTGCCATACTTATAAACTATATATTTTAATTGTTTCACTCGTGTAATTTTGGTAATTTACAATACAATATATTACTGCTTAACTTTAAAATTACAGATAATTTTCAAAATTAAATATAGTCTGCATTAAAATACCAGTTTTGAGTAAAACCAAATAAAATCATGAATATATAAATTTATACATACTGTGTTTTAAATCGTTTTAACTTGAAAACGTAAAGTTTGAAATTTTACATAAATGATTAAGAAATGCAAGAAATTCCATTTGAAGGGTAGCCCTTTGACTAAGTATCCACCTAAATTTCATTGCACTACTTGATTTTGATTGGTTTTCCAGGTGCTATGATCCATAATTAATAAATAACTTAATCCAATCACGTTGACTGGACTTTTAATCTTGGATCATAGTGTCTGGAAGCCTACCAAAAGCAAGTAATGCAATGGAATTTAGGCAGTAACTTAGACAGGGCTTTGGGTCCATTAGACCACGTTAATGATGTGAATACCATACCGTTAATTGGTGCTAAATGACGCTGTATAAACGGCCAATGAAAGCACATGAAGCTTTTTTTTACGCTTTTTCATAAATTTCAGCTATCCCCGATTTCGCTGCTGGTGCAGTTAAGCTAGCTCTTAATTATCATTATGCGGGGATAATGGCGTTTGCTGGCTTGTAGCCATTTTTGTGAGCAATTAATTAACAGCGCATTGTCGGCAGTAATGGCGGCAAATGCGAAATGCCACTTGATGCATATGCTTAAGTGACCTTGGTACTATCCTGCCATTATATATCATGACAGTAAATTTCTGCGAATCACGCATGTTTCGTGTTTTCCTTGTATATTAAGGAAAATCTAAACTTGCATTATTCTTGTACTTAGGAAAAGAATAAAGAAAATAACGTATATTTCGCAATTTATGAATGTTGCATTAAAGTAGCAATTTCACTAATCCGGTACATGTATTAGTTGTATAATGCAGGCAAATGATTTTAATCTTTGTGCCATATTGAGCTAATCTTAACTTCCAACTGCCCCCCTTAGTTCTTTCTAGTGTTGTAGGAAATATATATGCTGTTGGAAATTGTTTTCCAAATGGCTTTGACGTAATCATCTTCTTCTGCTTGAAGCTTTATGGTCCATGGATATGCATGCACGCATCAATTTATCTTATCTAGGAAATCATAAAAGTAGTAGGAAAATGAATTTTGAGGGATTTTGGACTGTGTCGCCATCCTGTGACTCCAATAGTAAACTTTATTGGTGCTTTCTTTAAAAGTTGTCACTGGGGCAGGCTTCTGGTACAGAATAAATAGTAAAACTCATAAGAATTAAGAAATATCTAAGTATGGTAAATACTTTTGGATACTTTGAGACAGTTTTTAGTGTTTTTTCGAAAATTCTGAAAAAATTGTTTGTCCTCTTTCAAAATATGGTCGCAGTTTTTACTCGCAGATTAACAGGTGCAGATAGTTATTTTAGCCTTATTCCGTGTGGAAAATTATATTTATATTGCCAATACAAGATTGTCTGTTGCTTGAAGCAAAAACACCTAGATAACTATAGGCTAGTTTGCTAATTAAATAATAAGAAAATAAAGTAAAACCTGTCTAGGTGCATGCTGTGTAAATGAATAATCTCTCTAAAAGAATAAAATGTGCCGGTTTCGCCTTGGGGACCGGTGTATAAATAAACCTGTCTGACACCATATTTTTCATCAGTCCCAGTAGCATGCGTTTAGACAGGCTCATGTATGATTTATGGGAAAAAGTTTAAACTAATAGTAAAAACATATTGGCATCATGACCTGGAATGTCAGGGAGTTTGAGAAAGTCATGGAAGAGACCTGCAAATTAAGTCAGGGAGCTTTTCAAATTGGTCATGGAATATTTCTAACCAAGATTATGCTGACAAAAATATTCCATAAACTTGTTAAGCCATGATTGGAAAATATATGCTTCCATCGAAGTTTCTAATCTTTGAGAACTTGTATCACAGATTTTTAAATTCATTTAAAATCATTTAAGGATGGTAACCCTTCTTTTGCTATAAAACTTAGCTACCTACGGTTTCTTATATCCTGACAACCCATTCTTCAACTAAGTGCAGCTTTGCATATTTTATGCTTTACTTAAATCAAAACTTCAATATCGTCACAATAAAATTCAATCAGGTGTACTTCTGTACAACTTAAGACAGTCATAAAACACATACCTGCAGATATTGCAATGACAAAGACTTAAAATAATTCATAGCCCTGACAGTTTTTTTTCGAAAAGAAAAGATTTCATTAAATAAATCGAAGTGTTCTTTCAATTCACATTACTTTTTCAAATACCTCCAATCTTATTTTCATAATATGATTGAGATAACAGCTGTCAGAGGAACGAATGATCATCCTTGGCATGTGGAGAAGAATTATATTTTTTTGCAAATGTCTTTCAAAGATACGCCATGTTGTGTAATAATGCAACAATCCTAATGTAAAAACAAAACGGATCTTCAGAGCACTACTGGACCTACATATTTCGATGTAGAGATAGTATATATTTCTGGATATGTTTTTTTTTTTTTTTTTTTTTTTTTTTTTTTTTTTTTTTTTTTTTTTTTTTTTTTTGGTAATTTCTACGTCAGTGGACCGTTTTAATCGAAATGTAACTGTGTTCGGCAAGCTCGTTATCGATTATTTTTGTTTGGTTCAATCAGTAAACTATGCCCAGTCCCCACCGTGGGATTCAAACAAGGTAGGGTATTGATCTTCGAGGAAAAATACCGTCTTAAGCACTGTCAGGCAGGGTGAATTAAGGCTGAGCTAATGGTGGTCGACAAGGGAGCTTTAGCCAACCGTATAAGAGCAACCTAGTGACAGTCGATAAAAAAAAACCTGGAGCAATGGTTTCCATTTCAAAGAAATATACCGATCGTTATTTTCCATTTCAAATGTATTTCCTATTTACTGATGGCACACATGGCGCGAGGAAATCATCAGGAAAAGGTCATTGTATATACATGAAAGTGAACCATTTTCATTTATTTCCTTTTTGAGATTGAGTTGGGTTACGTTGTTACATGCCAGGATTTCCCGTTTCAATTAAGCATGGCTTGCTTTCAATGGTAACGAGGTATTATGAAAAGCACCATCTACCGATCACTTTTTCGATGCTACCAACTTCCATTGATTTTTTGCCTCCATTTTGAAGAACCATTGCAACTTGTAACGCATTTCCTGCAACTAGATACGAATTACACCTTGAGTTGACTTGCTTTTGATATGGATAAACACATTTGCAATATCAAGGGTCATTCAATATATTATCCGATTATCCGAGTTGTGTGGCATACACAAATTGATGGAAAAATTGTAGATGCAACATGTATTGATATTTCTGGGAAATGTCATAGGTTGTATTTAGATACAGTATCAGAAATTGGACATACTATATGACAATTATTACTGTACATACCAGTTTGTGAACTTGTGTCTCGACTTTCTGTTATATCTCTATACAGTTTATATGTGTGTACTTATGATGTACTACATTTCAATGTGGGTGTCATATTCATATTTTGAACAATAACCTATGCCCACGTTTTTTTCCATGAATGGACATAAAACGCCATACGTATATGGAGAATAACATAAATAGGACACACTAGGCCCTAAACATTTTTTCACAACCTAGACGGTATACATTTTTGTTTTTAAAACAAACTCTGTTACATGTATTTATAAGCCTTGTAATACATCAAATTTTCTACAAAACAAGCCCACATGTATATTTGTCCTTATTTTATGTTAATTCTTAGTACATTATTATGGGAGGCCAATAAATCCTGAATTAATGTGTTTTTATTAATTGACCCCTTAAAAAGTCAGTTTCATATTCATATTCATATATATATATATATATTCATATTTCATACAGATTCTGTTTACATTTAATTTATTTTGATGCAAATCTTTATTTGCATCAGTTTAATAGCTTGGCAAAATTTGAATCTAAGTTGTGGAATTTCTTTCTTTCAGATTTGTTGGTGGAGCTTTTGGGGGTGTTGGCCACATATAGCATAACCGTGAAAGAACTAAAACTCCTGTTTGGTGCAATGAAGGCGGAAAAATCACGATGGGTAAGATAAGAACTTTTTTTTCAAACTTTGCGAACTTCAGATTCTCCGCTGTGTTTAGTTAGTCTCATTACCTGAGCATAAAAAACATCTGCTAAAATCATCTTTTGAGATTAATTTTGTATGCATATTCAGCAGAATTTAATAATTTATGCGAATGAATGCACGCATGGTATCATTGACAAAAAAAACTTCCAGACATTGCAAACTACATAATGACTATTTTAATGTCTAAGTCAGTACCAGAAGTGGAATTTGGTAATGCCAACTTCATTGGTTACTGGAGTAACCTTATGCATTGGTGCGAAGCACATTGTGGTTCATGGGAACTTCCGACTGGAGTAGTGTTTTCAAAACAGTTCTGACAAGAGTTTTGTATGAGCTATTCTACAGGATGATACATAATTCAATACCTCTGGAATTTCTTCAATATGGCAACATTTAGGTAAAATCTGATTTCACAATTAATATAGAAAACAACGTGTGAGGATTCCATGAAACATGCTGAACGTGACATTGGACATCAATTTCAGGGTTCGTGCATTATTCAAATTTTGAAGTTTAAAAATATGGCTAAAAACTCAATTAGAAACTTGTAAGGTGTGTGTTTTTCTCAAAAATGCAGCAATCACGCATTACGCTGATGCTTGACAGAAAAAACATGCTACTATTCTGTAATTCTCACAACTCCCAAGATGATAAGGTGAACTTTCCTGTCGAACATGAGTGTAATGCATGATTGCTGCCAATTAAGAAAAAAATAAAAAATTCGCAAAAGTACAAATTACACTAATTTAATGACGCTTTAAAGTTTCTAATTGATTGTTTTTGTCATCTTTAAGGTGGATTATAACCTATCCCTTTCAATGGGTAAATTTTAAACGACACTCATAGCCAAACAAAAAGCGATTAAATAAAAATAAAAAAATGTTTGAAATAGCTTGATGGATCAGCAAGTGAATCATATTGTTGTTTTTCACTTGGAAATGGTAGATTTTTTAAACATTAATAAACAAGTTTGAAAAATGTCCGATAATTTGTATTCTCATGCTGCACGTGCTGGCAGCATGTGCAAATAAACGGGCCTTTTTCAAACTTATTTATTAATTTAAAAAAAATCTACCACCTCAAAGGGAAAATCAAAAATATGATACACTTGCTGATCCATCAAGCTATTTTACACAATTTTTATTTTTATTTAATCTGTTTTTGTTTGGCTGTGAGTGTCGTTTCAAATTTACCCATTGAAAGGGATAGGTTGAAATCCCCCTTAACGGCTAAACTTTTAAAATCACGCGAATCGAGAAATTGACGTCCAACTTGCAACATGTTTTCTGGAAATCTCAAATGTTGTTTTCTATTCAATTATGAATTCAAATTTTACCTAAGTGTATTGAAGATATTCTAGAGAGGTCTCGCCCTGTATGTACGCCAACGTTGCTCTGAAATATCCAGATTGTCAGACAGTTGACGGAGAGTGTTTGGGCACGACCACAAAACGTTAACATTTAACCCTGCAATCTCATTTCCTGACTTCGGTGATGGATTTGCCGAATCGTTGGGGCATTTGATACGAGGGCTTTATTCGCAGTAGCGCCTCCACTCGGTATATTTTCGCAAAACCTTTCCAGTTTGTTTCCTATTTTTTTCTTCTGGTAACCATTTATATGTCCTCGTTGAAGGCAAGAGACTCATTAAGTCTGCGGATAACGGGTAATGTTTGTGCCTCCCTACGTCTTGGCCCATTGCAAAAGCGCTGGAAATCATGGCCTCAGTCACCTTTTGCGACACTTAAGGCGCTCTGCTATTACATTTCATGCGTGTCAACTTTACCTATAGGCAAGCGAACGGAACAAAAATCCAATTCCACTTTATTTGAAGCTTGTTCAGAGATGCGAAACCGGAATACATTGGCGTAGGGTTCCTCGCTTTATGCGCGTTATGTCGAAACCATCAAAAAATGTTTGAAAGTTAAGGGGGGGAATGCACGGATGGATTTTCACCGTCTAAGCCTATAGGAACGAACTTAAGCCTTGTGATGGCTTTTAAGAGCCAATGGCGGTTGTCAGGCGCGCTTATTTCTAGCCTGTAAGTGCTGAAATAGGTTTTAAGTGGATTTAAGAACGAGTTTCAATAGGTGTTTCCAAATTGGAAAGTTGGGCTTGTTGAGTTTTTACTAAGTTGAGAGGGCGATGGGTTTATTTTTTTATTTATTTGGGAATTATATATATATATATAGAGGAATTAATTCTTTATGCCACAAAGGAAACTTTGCCCCGTTAACCATTTCGTTGAGTTTTTAAAGGCTTCAATAAATTTTAAACGGATGGCATTTTAACGGTTGGTTAAAACCTTAACCAAAGTTATTTCTAATTTATTTGAAAGATATTACATTGATTTTACTCGTGACGCACGTAAATGACGTACTAAATTATAGCCAATTTTATCGTGATGCCTATTTTATTTTTGCGCACGTCGCAAACTTTCATCTAGGGAGGAAAACAATATTACAGTTGTTAACAGGTCAATAAAGTAATTCCTATATGCCTAGACTGTTATTTATGTGAATATCCAACTTGCATAAAACTATGTAGTATATGTTCGTTTGTTGAAAACCAGATTTGAGCGGGGTAATTTGAGACTGACGAAAACTTCATTTTCTGCAATTTTGATCATTTAATTTTATATTTTCTTGTTATCTAATTCAATTCAGTACCCTTCAGTCAGCAAATAAATGCCATAATGGCAGGGGGGTCGTACACAGGTTTCCTTTACATTTTCCGCACATTCTCCCTGCATTATATCATTTTCCACAAACGCCTGTCCCAAAGTTACCTCAAGCGATTGAGTATACTTTGGGACAGAAATTGATTGGAATATCCCTGCATCTGTTAATCATTCATAGAGCACACGTGACCATACTTGGGAAAAAAAAGGGATTATTGAATAAATCTTCAAAATTCCGAAAAAAACTTTGTTTCAATCCCCACGAAAGTTGAAAGCATGGTTAGGTGAACCTCTTCAATGTTGTATTTTTTTTTAGCTTGTTTAATGTATTTTGTACAAGGTTATAAGCTGTCATAGCTTTCGAGGGAAGCACTTGAACGGCTGACTTGAGTCTTCCTTCCGCTGTCAATCTGAGCGAGTTTCAATGCATCTCTGTAATCGATATCCTGTTACAAATGCAGTCTTTTGAAAACGCGATTTAATAACGCCGTAATTAGATTCATTAGCGATGTATTTGCTTCTAGGAAAGTTAAAACGTGGGTTGCTAGGGGTTATATATTACGCCAAAGATCGGTTTTAAACTTTTAATTAACCGCCATGAGAACGTGATTTCAAAGAAGAAACCCAATAATGGCGATTTAAAAGCGAAACCGTCGAACTCGAGAAATGTATTAAATTCTCGAACAATGAGGCATTCATTACATAATGTCATCATTTTACGACATTTCTAAGACGAGATACGAGTAGAAAAGCTGCAAAGTATATGACGGTTTTAGCCATTTGCGGCTGAGAATGACGATGGTGATGGCGAGACGATTTTGGCAGGAAATCGAAGAAAATCGCCTTTAGGGAGAAATTTGAGACAATAGGACATTTTCATCTTCAGAATTCAGACGGTAAAGGATCATGCAAGCTATAGTCGAAGGGTTAACCCTTCAATGTTGGAAATGTAACGCGGAAAACTCCCACGCCACCTTGGGTACTCACAGAATAAAATTAGCTCCTATATAGTATATATTGGAACCATCACTCCAGTATTTCTAGTTTTGTATTTCGAAAGTTAAACAATAAAATATAATGCAAGTCTCATTTATAACACCGCTAGCCTTTATAATATTTTTTTTAAATATCTAATATTTTTTTTAAATATCTTTTAAACAATAGGATATCAAGGCATTTTACTTGCCTTTTAAAGCAATTTAGAGGATATATTAGTCTAAAAGAATATTTATAACTCTAAGCAAAATCTCTAATTAAACACTTCAAAATGACCAATTAGTTCTTTTCTATGTAAAAGAAATGTTTTCTAAACTATCCTTTGATAAACCAGCCACACCGGAATTAGGCAAGATATTTTTGATGTAGGATTACGTCTTTGTTTTCGGTATTAGCGTGCAATTTCAACAGATTCTGTGAAACGGAAGCGCAACTGCGAGTTTAGCAGCCAACGTCTGTGAATCGGCTTACATGTTTGGGTAACGGCTTACGAGAACTTTTCATAAAACTGTAGTCTTAAGTTAATTTAATAGGCTTTTTTATATTTATTGATGTAGTAATAGCTTAGTTCAGTTTCAGACGTTTTGCTAGTATATAAATTGGAACATGGGATGCCATGCCATTATTATATAACTATTTTTTGAAAAATCTTAAATATAAGAAAGCGTTTTCAATATATTGGTATTAATTTATTGCATTGATTTTCATTTTAAATATAGTTTTGAGTAGTCATAATTTTTTATTAGATTCCTTGGTTCTATTCAGAAAAGTAGGGCCCGAATTTCTAGCTTATGCATATAACATAGAAAAAATGGATGTTAGTTAAAATACCCACATCTGGTGATCAATGGACATCACATGGATCAGAAGACAGTTAATTGAACGCTGTCATGCATTGTTAGATAGCGCGAATCCATGTCTCGAGCACGGTACCCGTATACAAGTTCACCACATATGATTTTTCTTAGAAACTTTCATATAGGCCCAATTGTAAAGAACTATACGGTACATTACGTATAGTTAAGCGAATAAGTCAATCGTTAAGCACGCCCACAGGCAAGCTGTCTTTAATTAATTATCCATAGTTTAATTATCTTTAGTGGGAATGCACTTGGCAGCATTGTTATTATCTCATTAGCTTTGACGGGATTCTGTTTTGAAAGTGGCTGCTGTATTTACGCTTCTGAAAGGAAAAATTAATTGCTGCTATATATGAAAGCCAATTTATATGATTGAAATGTACTCGGATTGCTTTTCCTAACGGTTGCATCCGATGCACAGTCTTAAAACTAGACTATCTATTAATCCATTTCAAATAGCTTCGTATATACTATCCACTGCACTTAGGAGATGCACTAATTAGGCCTATTCGGTACCCAATTAATTGAAATTTGTATTATAATCATGCACATGGCACTGCCAACGTCGATTTAATGGCGCTCGGTGCCCTGGTGGCAGTATTTTTAAGCGCCCCTAAACATGACTTTAAATTGTAGCATAAAATAACATACTTTTTACATTTTTTTAATTGGGTATGCGCCACCAGAGACTTCAAATCCTGTTTAAGGAGCGCCTTAGATTGTCGGTTCATAGTCCATGGCATATTGGTAGTATTAAAACAGCCTGTGGACCTGAGTGCTCTTTGGATACCAATGAATAGTTTTATGGATTTTGCCTGCACTGTTTTAGGGTCTGACGTCTAACCTGACCTTGTTTAAGTAAAATTTCAAGTGAAATTAAACCATTATGTAAGCTTGTAATCTTTAAGGGTATTAACGGAAATCCTAAAGCGCGCTTCTACATGATTACTCGCATTCATGCTTGCCTTGTGATTTTTGTATGCTTTTTCAATACCCACGGAGCCAATTAGCCTTATTCTGGTTCAGCACCACCTGCCGGTGGGTGAGACTCTTGTATGGCATTTTGAATTTTATTTTATTTTAATATCCTATACTCAGCACATAGTGCCATACATGGAAGGGGCGTATAAGTACAAACTTATGCCCTATTCACACTTTGCAGAAAATAAGGCCAAGACGCCACCAATTAAAAAAATATAAAATGTGATGGTAGACTAGCATAGTTTCGGCGCTCTTGCTAAACAAAATATTATACATAGACATCAGACGAACAGCACCATTACATATTTCTAAACTTCTTTATAGCAGCTGATGAAGGCTGGATATTCCGTCATGTTTGGTCCCTTGAAATACCATTTTGTACTGTTGTACATGAGTTTTTTTATGTATTTCATGAAATTTTAAATTTTGGGAGAAATTTCATGGCTTTCTGATATTTTTACTTATGTCACTGGAATGAAGTTGGGTCCCTTCTGTTTGGATCCTACTCCCTTGACTCACTTATATTATCCGTAGAAATAGGATTTTATATACAAGAATTTTCTTGTGTATATCATGAACATTTTCCCAAATTTTCACGATTTTCTCCTACAGAAACTATACTGAAACTAGGTTTTACAAAGTTACGAAATATGTCCGCTTTGTCGCTTGAATTTGGTTGTGTTATGTTATCTTTTGAAATACTTTCTGATATACCCTATACGAAAAGGTTGTTTTATGAAGTAACGAAAATTCCCCCTTTATGTCGCTGGGTTGATAGTTTGGTAACGTATTCCAGCGTTTTTCAGATAGTGTGCTGCGATAATTTTAGCCTAGTTGTGTGTACTATTATGGTATTTGGTCGTTTTATGATTTTCCCAGAAAATTTATTGGACATCCTCCAAAATGATAAATCAACTCAAAGCTTTTTACCTCTTATTCGTTATTCAATTCCATCGAATTCAGTACCTTACTGTCGGAATATACAGTGGTTCCTCCGAAAAGCGGACAGTCACGGGACCACAAGTTTTGTCCATTATTCGGAGGTGTCCCCTATTGGGGGAGGGCAACCTTTTTATAAAAAAATTGGTAAAATGTCCTAGGTTTACAATTCCAACTGTGTTCAACTAAAATTTCAACCAATTTGGATAGAATTTATGAAAATATTTATGAATTTATGAAAAATATCTGTCCGTTGTTCAGAGTGTCCTCTATCCAGAGGGAATAACATGGATTGTCCTATATAAAAGGACTGGGACTGGTAAAAATGTCCATTATTTAGAGGTTTCCGTTATTCGGGAGTGTCCGGTAAGGGAGGTACCACTGTACATGTATTTTTGTAATGACTAAAAAACAGAATGGAAACAAAAATTATTCCTGTGTTATTTTTTTTAGTTATCTCAAAAATCTATAAATCGTGTTTTTTTTTAAAAGTAAATATCGATTCAAGCCTGATTGTGTTTTTATGTATGGTAATATTTCTCTTAAAAACGACGAAGTTTGAATTTATCATTCCTTGAGTGATTTTTTTTTTATCGCCTTGCTTAAGTAAATATTTTTTACTTTAAAAAGATTTGAAGAGAGCAATTTGAACGAAAGTACGGAATGTCATCAACATTTTCAAAAATTAATCTCAATATGAAAGTAATCTCGAAATAACTTTGCATTATTTTTGAAAGTAAACGTAAGACTAGCCAATAAGGAAGCGATGATTTCCCTCGTTACAGTTTTATCAATATACTAGTTGATCCAATCTGCAAGAAGGATGATGAACACAAGACTTTTCAAATCAAATATTGGCAGGAATTTTTGTACATGCGCGAGATACTCGTATAGACAATTAGTATGTCGCCTTTTCAAAATGGATTCTAATATATTTTTTTTCATAAAGAAGCTTTGTGTTCGCTAACCCATCTTGAACTAGGACCTTTGTACAATCCCTAGTAGACTTAGTAGCAATGTTGGCCAAAGCCCGAATTTGTCAATATTTGTCAGTGCAATGATGCTGTTTGTCGATGAAATCCTGCGGTGAAATCCTCTTTTTAAGCTTTATAGATTTCACCGTTGTCATTCCCTTTAAGTCCGATGTTTTCTTATAAGCCCGAGAAAGGCTTTCTCGTGGACAGCCATTAAAGCCCCCCAAAACCAATTCTTTTTCATTTTCTGTTTTCGCAGCCTCGTCATTCTGCCAAATTGCTGCGAGTTCTACGCCAGATGCCACAACGACAGGGACCAGACGTATTTTTTAGCTTTCCTGGCAAAAAGGGAGCTGTAAGTAGAAACCACGTTCATCTTTTTTTCAAGTTTGCTTGAAGAAATGGTAACCATTTTTGATTAAGAAATCAAATGCTTTAAATAAAGATTTAAGTAGATACAAATTAAGACATGGAACTGTAATGCCATGTTTCAGTGCCTACGTTTAATTTACATTATGCTCATTGCCCAATCAGGTAACATCCACGTGTAAAATAGCGCCACAGGTGACCACTTTTTAAAAGAGAATATTTCCTAGTTTTCCTAATACACGACTTATCATTGGCTCATTTTGGGGCCCTCCATTCCAAAAGCGTCATGCTTCTAATATGATTTTTCCCACCAATATTATACACCAAAAAACGCCATTACGAGTTGGTTAACATTAGCGGGAAAAAATAATTTCTTTAAAATTTGGAAGTGATTTCTAGAAATCTCATTGGTCAATCTCATTAATGAATCTAATCAAATCAAATTTTGGTCACAGATGGGGAGCTGCTTTACCAGTGTCGTAACTATCAGGTCTGGGCCCTATTCCACAAAAGTATGGCCTTGTACTTGTAGGGGTATGGAGTGATACTTGTACAAAAAGTACAAGTTGTTGTGTTCCACA
>JAQGBW010004086.1:0-14569 GCA_034698625.1 Julus scanicus | reverse complement strand
GAAATGACCCCGAAATTGGTCATTACTCAATGACACTTGACCTCCCTGTGCTCTCCTGACCCCTATCTATCTAATGAATCCAAACACACTTGTATGTGTTCCACCTTAAGGTGTAGTTTTGTAAGAGAAATTCAAATGCGCATGTATACCTCTTTCAATGTGGTTTCATCAGGAATCATCGGTAGGTAAGTGGTATAGGTATTGAACTGAGGATGCATGGTACGTAGGTTCGATCCCTGCTGATCGAGTGACGTTTTTTTTACGTAATATGTAATATACATCTATTTATGGCCATTTACGTCTATAAATGGTCATATACGTCTATATATGGCCATATACGTCTATATATATATGGTTATATGTGGCCATATATGGCTATGCATGGCCATATATGGTTATATGTGGCCAATTTTTGATGTGGATGTGGAATATCCATTTATGTCCATACAGTTTTTCCACCCGGGTTGCTTGAAGAGGGGGAAACGCAATCAAATCCCTGCTTAACCCCTAGGTTACTAAAATAACCCTAAAAATACATTTAACAAAGTTATGCCTAAAATATTCTAAGTTTGTTAAATTAAGACATTTCGTGTGTGTGGGAAAAAATTTCCCTTTTGAAAGTTTGCACCGCTAATTTCGCCATCTTTATGTCTTCACAGGTAAGCAACCAGAAATGATATTTCCCTCCCGAATGAGTGTCGCCGCACAATGATAGCTATATTTGCATTTATAAAAGAATAATGACGTCACAGTAATTGACAGAAAGATGAAACATGGTGTACCAGTTTTAAGCTGCATTTCTTAATATTATGCTATACAATTCTGCTGCATTTTGTTAAGTGAAGCATGAATGCTGCATGTCTCGTATAATAAAAGTTATGCAAAATAAGTTATGTAATACAGCTGCTGATCACTTTTGAAATCGTCCTTCGTTTTTTCTCCAGGACTTGGCTCGTTACTGCAAAAATAGTGTGACATGTTGTGACAAAATGGTTAACATTTGGAATCAAGAAATTGAAAAAAATCCTCTAGCAAATTATTTGCATCAATCCCAAAAAACCATGCGCAGCTGTTATCAGAGTTAAAGAAGGTCCAAGAAATTATTAACTTGCACTCAATATTTGTTAAAAATGTGTTTTACAAATTAAGTTACTTAATTTCGACTCATAAGTTTAAGTTAAAGGAATGTCCTCAGTGGCACTGGAACCGGTATGGCAGCTGCCATACCAACTTTTTTACCGGTATGGCAGGTATGGGCAGCTGCCATTCCAACTTTTTTACAAATTATTAGTCCAAAATATTTTTTTGTTTGTTTTTATGTACGTTCTTAAGCAATTTTTTTAAATGATTCAAATCTGTAATGTAAAGCAAAAACTTCAAAACGAAATAAGTTTAGTTTTTTTTATCATCAGTGTGGTCTTAAGGATACTGAAAACGTACCAGAGAAGTACGATGACATAAAAAAGAGACTAACTCATACTGCAATTCTACATGTACACTCTGAACTAACCTCTACGCTTGACTTAGATGTTGTCAAGAATTTATATCGAAAACTTCAGAGAGGAAGTCGAGTTATGGTCAACTGTAATCAGACTGTAATTGTAATTAAATTGTATATTTGAATGTTTTAATTATATTTTAAACAAGATGTCATATTTGTAAGTACAGTAGAAACTCGATTATCCGGACTAATTGGGACCAGGGGTCATCCGGATAAGCAAAAATCCGGATAATCGAGTTTGTACTTTATAGGGCAATTTCTGAGCTGCCAGTCAGTGGTTAGAAGTAGACGTTATTACGATCGTTACAAGCCAACAAAAATCGAAAAAAATGTACTCGAAAGGCCCCAAAAATGACTTCAAAATTGTACTTGAAGGGCCAAATTGTGGCTATTTATGATCGCAAAAATGTCTACTTTCGAATTTCGACTTTTGCAATTGCAGTTTTTTCTTGCAGAATTGGAAATTTGACGTTATTACGATCATAATAATACTAAAAAAATAAAAATTAAAACGTACCCATAGGGCCCCTTAAAATGTCTTTAAAAATATACACTTATGGACCCTTTGTGTGCATTTTTAAGAACATTTTTAGGTACCTTCGGGTACATTTTTTTCGGTTTTTTTGGCTTTTTATGATCGAAATAAAGTCTACTTTCTACTTTCTAACTGCAATTTCAAAAGTCGAATTTTCATAGATTTGTAATACCCTTACAGTTTTTTCAAAAATGGGTGAAATTTCGACTTTTGCAATTGCCGAAGAAACTTACGCCGCACATAACTTATGCCGCGAAAAAATTACGCTGCTAACAAACACATACGCCGCAAAAAACTTATGGATACCCCCTGTCCACATTCAATCAGACACCCCACCCGTATACATTAAGGTAGCATATGTACGGTTCATGTGTCTTAATCTTTCGTTTGTTCCTACGCACCTTATTAAAAAAATAATAATTTGGCTCCGCACGTCCGGATAATTGAGGATCCGGATGATTGAGGTCCGGATAATCGTGTTTCTACTGTAAAAGACATAATAATTCCTATCCAGTCAACCGTCTGCCATACCTCCAGAATGGAAGTTCCGGCGCCACTGAATGTCCTTCTACATTTATAAAGCCGGGTCTCCACCAAGACTCAGCTGCTATTTTGTAAATATAAGACATTAATAGCTGTACAATTTTGATATTTACATATATTTGCAAAATGGCGGCTGAAACAATCCCGGATGGCAAACTTTCTTGCATATGTTTGTAAAAAACGTGTATATACGTACATGTATGTCTTGGTGGAGACCCGGCTAAAATATGTTTTAAGGGCCATTCAAAAAGGCCGTCCTCAAAAGGAGTTGGGGGTGTCTGATTGCATGTGGACAGGGGGTATTGCTATTCTGGACACCCTACTTTTTTAAAATAATATACAAGGTGCAAGACATACCTATAGGTTACCATGCACTAACTATCAACTTAGAAATTGTCCTATACAGTACAAACTCGATTATCCGGATTTTTGCTTATCCGGATGACCCATGGTCCCAATTAGTCCGGATAATCGAGTTTCTACTGTATGCACAATAAAAATTGCATTATGATCAACCATATTAAGAATTGAACTGAACTTGCCGCATATCCTTTGTGACGGACCCTCCAATAGGTGGCGCTACCGTAGTGGATGGTATCACACTACACAATCTTTCCTGTTTTTCCCTCAATGGATGGATATCTATTCTCCCTTTTCAGAGACCACCAATTCATAAGCAGGCCCATAGCCCCCTATATACTCCAGGCCCCTGCATTATGGTTTCTCTAATGGGAAAAACATTGATGCTAGGTGGCGACTGTGGTGTGCCCCCCCGAAACCACACAAAGAATAAGTATACACTACTTTTTCAAAGTTTCCGTACTATTTGTACGCTTCCCGATTTAGTTTGATAGCAATTACAATTTTATAATATCATATGTGTATAACAAAATGCTCCATGTTTAGTTAATATGAGCAAATAAGTAAAATAATACATTTTAAAGCACAATCAATGCAAAAATCAATGGCGCTAAATTCGAATTTGTTCACTATACCATTTTCTATTGAACAAACATGTACACATATATAGGTTGAAATGCTTACAAGACAGTGTAATTTACCACATATGCTAATACACTCACGAGCAAAAAAATCGAACCACCTGCATGTATTGTCCAAAAGTTCGTTTTTTACATCAACCAAATGCCAGCTTTGAATTTGATAATGTGCATTATTTAGAGAATTTATTCCTCTTCAAATGTGCACAATGTTAATGATATTCGTTTTGTATAACTGGTTAGCCGTTGTTCCGGGAGCTCCTTCTTCTTCAATTCCTGGAGGGGCTAATTGATCATCAGTTTCCCATCCTTCTTCGTCTGCGGCAGTTGCGGGACCTGGAGGGTTATCCTGGCGACCCGAAGAGCGGAGGTTGTGACGGGTTGACATAGCCTACGTTGATCAGACGTCTGGTAAGTTGACACGTCGCTTCCTAGAAGAAAAATGGTCTTCTGACTGTTTCCTTTCCGGAGGAGAGGATTGAGATTCTCTGGGAAAGGTAGTTCGCTGCTGAGTCCTGGAGTTGTCCCTGGATAAGAGGGGCAAGGGGCAGCAGATGACTGTATCTTCAGGTTGAGTGGAGCGTACTGGATGAGGAAGTCTTCTAGGCCTTAAACGACTTCTGATTCCCTTCTGGTGCGCTCGGTGATTCCTGAAAAGTTTCTTGGCTAAAAAGCGTGCAAATAAGAATTGGACTTCTACTTGCAGGGTTTTTTTGGTGAAAAGAAAAAGGTGCTTTTATTCTTTTATTTTGAGACAGTGTGATTTGCTAATTTGTAAGGTAGAGAGCAGCGTGTATGCTGCTCAAACTCTAAAACTGAACTAAAGATGTTTGGAAGAGGTCCTCCTTATATACAGGTAGGACCCCCAGACCCTTCTGGCTACCAGGATTAACCACGCGCCAGAATGTCTGAGGTCCCACCAATATATCGTAATTAACGCAGGTGTTCGGACGTCTTCCAAGTCCCTATGGAATCAAACATAGGGTTGCTCATGCAAAAACGATTACATGCAAATTTGAGCGTACTCTAATGAGCATACGCTAATTTCCCGCGTGGATTAGTTTAACATGCTAATGAGCGCGGTTGTGTTTTTATCCATGTAGGCCGTCCCATCTTGTCTGCTAAGAAGTGGGTCAATCCTATTTTGTCTTCCATGGTCCTTTGTTGGGGTCTCTTCTGCCCTCAGGACGTCAGACTACTGGAGCCGCGGCTGTTACCGTCATAAACTCCCCCAAATAGTCCTAAATTCTATGGAAATTCGGCTATTTCGAGGAATATAGACGGTAAATACTACTGAAAACTTTATTAAAGATTAGCATGCCTAACAATCAAATTGTTGCGGAGATTATAAGTTTGAACTTAAAGTTGAACATGAAAGAATTGGAATTGGATATATGAGAATAAAATGCAGAGTATTGCACAATATGAACGCATCTATTTACATGATTGATGAGCCGTGTTTACAATCAGGAACCTTGGTGATGTTGTCTTCATCTGGAACAGGTCCTGTGTAGTTTCCAACTTTTCAGTTATTATTCGCCCCTTTGACCTGGAGGGTACGAATATCTTGTGATCATGGTCTTCATGACGTCGATCGACTCCAGATCGATTTTGCCCGTGGGGTTGCGGTTGTCTGAAGTAATTCTGCGGAGCGGTGGTATCGGGTAAGCCCCGTCCCAATGGAAGCAGTGCTGAAACCGTTTGCGGTGTGTTACGCACCAGAAACAGCACTCGTTTTCTCTGCCTGGTGTCGGATGTTGTGTTAGCATGGTCCATGCGTAGAAATCCGGGTCTTCTGACGTAGGTGGCACATAAGTAGAGCGCGGTGGAATGGCTTTAAGTTCGTCATATTTTTTTCTGTATGCCTTCAGGAGTTTAGGGTCGTCGCACGTTGCTTGTGACGGGTGTTGAAGATATTGAGTGATGACAAACTGTTTGCCTTTACGTTCACTGTAGGAAGTCCAACGCTCTTTCTTGGATCTCGTTGGAGGCAAGTTTTCAAAGCGCTCGGCACACGCGGCGGGAGCGGATGATTGTGATGATCTAGGACGTTCTGTTTTGGCCGATTTGGTGTCAGGGAGAACTGTTACGGGTGTTTTCCGAGCCCCGGACAGCGAGCGAGTCCTAGACTGCTCTGGCGGAGGTTTGTTCGAGCTTGAGCTCCTATCCTTAGGTTTGACCGGTTTGCCAGAGGTAGATGAGCGTTGTTTTTGCAAAGGTTTCGACGGTGCTGATGGTGGTAGTGGTGCGTCTGGTGTCGCATGAAGGGTTAACTCCGGTGTTTGCGATTGAGACCTGATTCTCTTTGCTGGCGGCATCGAGATTACGGATTTAACACGTTTATGGGATCCTCCAGTGTGCTTCAGGTGACAGTCCTGCTTGTGCAGCATAGCGTGCTTTACGCTCTTGTAGTGCCGCTTCATCCAGTCTCGTGATGTTTAGTCTGGGAGATGCCGGGCACGGTTGAGGGTTGGAAATGCATTCTATTTCCGGAGAGGCTTGTGGTCGTTGTTCTGGAACGATTTCTTCTGCAATTTCTACTGACGGAGCTTCTTCTATCGAAGCGGGCAATAGAAGAATGGCCGCGGAGGTTTGTTGTGGTTCCACCGCTGGTAGATCTTCAGGCTGTGAGGTTGTGTGTGTTGCAATTGCTGGCGGGACATTCTGCCTCATAAGGATGTCCGAGACTGCTTGCAAGAAGTCCACAAGGGTGACTTCCATATCCGCCTGAGATTGAGTTTCGTCAGGGAGCGTTGCGGAGATTGCGACGTTGTTGAGCGCTTCAGGGGTGTACAATACCAGTTGACCTTGCGACGGTAGATTTTCTTCGTATTGACGGCAGAGCTTCTGTTGTTGTAGGAATAGCTCTTTTAGTTGACGGTAAGCAAGTTGTGTCTGAACAAGATCACGCTCGACCAACTTGGTGGTGATGTCCGCTAACTGCCTGTATGTCGCCTCATTCCTGGCCATGTCCGTGAAGAATACTGCATCTGCGGACGTGGTTGCCACAGTTTCCAGTAGATGCTGGTGCATGTTTGGGGCGTTTTCAGTTGAAACAGCTCTTGCGCAACGTTGTAGGGCCGTACTGGCGTGTCTCCATGTGTTGCGTGCCTGATTCACTACGGTCTTAATGTCCGGGATGAGTGAAGTTGTGGCAGTTTGTTATCCTGAATGCCGGTCCATTGTATACCCTGAACGTCTAGGACTCGTAAGGCTTGTCTTGACCGTGATGCAGAGTCGATTGCCGGGACTGCTAGGCCTGGAATCTGATGATGTTCTTCCATTAATTTGTTGAATTGTTCCGAAATAATTTCAGATGCTTTCGGCGGAGCTTGTGTTTCATCTTGATTTTCCAGTTCAATCTGGATGACGTTTAGTAATTTTTCATCTTCTTCTTTACTTCCAGGATTGTCTTCAATTTGACGCGGGACCGCAGAGGACTCCATGAATTTAGCGCGGACTGGGATCTTGAAAATTACGGTAAGAGAAAAACGGTTAAGTTGTCTTCGAAAAACTTTTGAGAACTGCGTAGTTGGATTCGAAGTTGAGGCCTTAAAAATAGGCGCGGATCATGCCACTTGTTGCTGATTGGCTGACTTGACGTGGGAACCGGTTGACAAGGGTCAAGTCGCAGCTGACCTGTTTGAATGTTGCTGTGGGAAGGGTTGATTTTACCGGTGCCTGAGGGGGTTGCGGCAGTAAGCGAAAATACGAAACGCGTACAGGGTGATTAAGAAGCGCCGCGTAGCCGACATATTCGACTAACAGGTCAGTATCAGGCTCAATTTTCCCATTGTTGTAGAAATCTGGAGCCAGAATTTCAGTGTAGACATGGCCTTGGGACCTTTCCCAGCCATATTCTATTAAAACATGTGCCGCTCGACCTACTTTGTAAAATAATGTTCGGGGCACATTGTCTCGGTCTGGATACAAGAAGTTTAATTGTTTCAATTCCACAAAATGTGAAATTGTCGCAAATGAACATATGTAATTTATCAGAACTTGTTGATCTTCTGTCATGCCTTGTTGCATGACGTATTCCCGTATAAAGTCCCAAAACTTTAGGACTACAGGCCTGCCGAAGTCCTCAAAGCAGGTTAGCATGGCGTCTTGTAGATCGTGCATGACTACTGCTTGGAATCGTAACGATTTATTCACGGTTCGTCCTGACTTGGTAATTTGTGTTTTGTTGTCATTGGAAACCGTGTTGTCCGTGTGCATAGATTCCTTTGTGGGATGTTCCTCGTCAAAGATGCAATCATTTTCATCTGCAAATGTTTGCGATTCCTTGGCGATTGTTTGTAGAAGCTCATCTTCCTGATGGTTGATCAGTTCCGTTGTAGGCTAAATGGCCTTTTTGGGACGTCCTGGGGCCTTTTTGCGCAACGTTTGCATAACTTTTGTTGTTTTGGCTCTGGATGCGGAGGTTGTAAGGTGTTGCGGGGGTTGCGGCATATCCTGGGGTTCCATTTCCAGGTGGATGAGGTCCTTCGCATTGAAGACTCCTTTTTCTTTGCCGTTCAGTGTGTCTTTGATCACGAAGGATGTGGGCCCTTTTATCTCTATGACCTCGTATGCCCCTTCCCTTCGTGGGTTGAGTTTAGCTGTGATCCCGCGTGTGCTGCAGCTTTGCGTTCTGTTTTTAAGCAGCACATTATCGCCCAGTTTGAAGTCTGGTAGAATCGCCCTCTGATTGTGTTTCAATCGTCTTCGGTCTTGCGACATCTCCAGACGATCCTTAGTTTCCTGCACCGTGGCCGAGAGATTTATGAGAAAATCTGAGGTGTGTCGGACGAACGATGTATCTGCGCAGAATTCACTGAATCCTAACACATTGTCATGAGGACTTCTTGGTGCTCTTCCAAATGTGAGGAAGAATGGCGAGTCTCCCATGTTGTTGTTTGTGGCCGTATTCATGGCCCATTGAACTGCTGCCATGTGCTGATCCCAATCTGTGTGCTGTTGGTCAACCGCAATGGCTAGTTTAACCTTCAGGTCACGGTGTCGTCGTTCCACAAGATTTGCCTGTGGATGGTAACTTGCCACCCTCTGGATCTGAAATCCCATGGATACCGACGCTTGTTCCATTATGGAGGATATGAATTGAGGTCCGTTATCGCAACGGACCTTGTGTGGTGTTCCATAGCGCAAGCATACTTGCTCTATGAATATTTTGATTATGGTCTCGGCTGTAGCATCCTTGACGGGAAAAAGCTCCGTAAGTCCCGTCGCAATGTCACTCGCTGAGAACACGAACGTGTAACCCCGCGGAGTTATCGGGAGCGGTCCCACTAAGTCGATACTTACGATATCGAACCTAGATGGGATGGGGGAGATGATATCGGAGTAGAGTCCGGGTGGTTTAATGCCTTGTATTTTAGGCATTCTTCACATTTCGCAACATGAAGTTTCACCTGTTGTCTCAGTCCGGCCCAGTAATATTTCTGGGTAATGCGCTGGACTGTCGCAATAACTCCTGGATGCCCCGCCTCGGGGAGGTTGTGGTTCCACTGGATGACTCTAGCCTGTAGAAGCTTAGGGACTACCAGTTGAGGTTCCTCTGCGTCGACGCTCTTCAGATGGCGATAGAGTACTCCTGCTTTCATAGAGTATCCTCTATCTATCTGCATCTTCTGCTCCATTCCTGTAAGATCCTCTGCGCCTTCCAGGTCCTGGATAATCTTGTTGCAAGCTTCGTCCTGAAGCTGCAAGTTCCTGAAATCGACAGCCGTAATGGGCTGCTCATCTGACAGGAATAGGTGTATTAGAACCACCGGTTCTATTTTGTCTGACGTCCTGGAGAGCATGTCTGCGAGTACATTCAACTTTCCAGGAATGTATTGTATGTCAAAGACGTACTGCTGGATCTCCATTATCCATTTCGCAATACGTCCTCTTGGTTCTTTGGTGGCCAATATCAACCTGAGGGGGGCGTGGTCTGTGTGTACCACAAACGTCAGCCCATCAATATATCCTCTGAATCGTTGAATGGCCCACAAGACAGCAAGCGCTTCTCGTTCTGTCGTCGAGTAGTTGATCTGTGCTGGAGAGAAAGATTTGGATGCGTACTCGATTACGCGGAACTCCTTTCCATCACCTTGTCCTAGTACCGCTTCCATTGCATCTTGGCTGGCGTCGGTGTACAGGTGAAATAACTGTGTGAAATCTGGCTGGGCTAAAACTGGTGCGGAGGTTAGACAGACCTTTAATTTATCTACCACTTTGCGACACACGTCGTCAAACTGGTATGGCACATCCTTTTTCATTAGGTGATGTAGAGGGGTAGCCACTGCCGATAAATTTGGGATAAATTTCCAAAACCATTTGCAGGACGCAATGAAGGATTTAAGCTGCTTGATGTTCCCCGGATATGGCAGGTCCAAGATGGCCACCACCTTATCCGGGTTAGGACTTACTCCTTGGGGAGAGATCATATGTCCAAGGAACTTGACTGAGTTCACGAAGAAGTGACATTTCTCCCTTTTAAATCCAAAGTTGTGGTCTTGTATAATCTCCATGACCCTTCGGACGTCAAAGAGATGTTCCTTTAACGTATCGCTTGCGATGAGTAGATCATCCTGATAGACTACTACTCCTGTAACATCCGGTAGTAACTTCAGAAGTTGATCTACTACTCTTTGGCAATGTGCCGCAGACTTCCTGGCACCCATGGGCAGCCGCGTATAGCAGAATGTTCCAAGTAGTGTGACTGTAGTGAAGTGCTTTTGGGATGCTTCACTGATGGGGATCTGCCAATAGCAATTGGTCAGATCCATGGACGTCATGAACTTCTTTCCGGTGACGCGGGAGATCAGGTCGTCGATCTTTGGTAGCAGATATGAATCCGGAATGGTCACCTTGTTGAGGACCCTAAAATCAGTAACCATACGGAAAAATGTAGTTGACCGTGGTTTTGCCACCAGTAATGACGGCGCTGCCCAGGCTGACTTGATTAGCTTCAGAAATTCCTTGTCCAAAAGTGATCGAACCTTTTCAATAAAAATCATCCGCTTCTTCGGGGATGATGAGTACAGTTTGATAGAAACCGGTTTGGCTTCAGACTGTACCTCGATAGTCTGTGGTTTCACCAAAGCGGGACCAGATGGCTCCTCAAAGATGGCTGCCATGTTGTTGAGCATCGAATTCACCGCATCTAGTTCTGCCATGATGAGTGACACACCCTCATTTTCTCGCATGCGGATCTCTTAGCTTCCCTTCTTGTTGAACCTTGTGGAAACGGTAAACACGGGAACCGGGAATTCTGATGTCCTTGGTGCAATGGGGACTCTGACTTGATCTTCTGAGATAATATTATCCTCGAAACCCCAAGTCATAGTTCCATAGCTGATGACCACTGATGCCTCTTTAAGAAAGTTTGTCCCTAGGAGAATCAGTGGTCCCTTATACGATGGTATAAGGGTGATACTTGTGTGGATGGTTTTCCCCATGAGTTTAATGGGTACCGTCACCATATAAACCTCCGTCGCCACGGGGGTTTGGTCTGCCAGCTGAATAAGTTGGCAGGTGTGTGTCATCGGGAGCCCCATCTTCTAGATGCTCTCGAACACTGGTCCTCCGCCCACACACGTTGATGCGCCTGTATCCAGTAGTGCGGGGAATTGGACCTCATTGATTGCCACTTGGACGTGGATCAGGGATTCTGCTAGGTCCAGTGGCGTAGTTGCCGCAAGTGGGTCTTGCTGCGGGTTTACATGTGAGAGACGAATCAGGTTTATTTTCTTGGTCTTCTCCCCGCATCCTTTCGGACATGTATGAATATTGACATTAGGTGTACTGCAAACAGGACACCCTTTGCCGGTATTCTTGTTACCCTCTTGCTGCGTATTGTTGTTGTGGTTGTGGTAGTTTGGTTTTCCGCGATATTAATTTGAGCGGCCTTCCTGCCCCGCGGGGGTTTGATTGGTCCTCATCTCCGGAGGCTTGTAGGTGTGTTCCTTGCTTGGGTCGTATGGCTGCGGATGTTTTCCTGATACCTAGGGTTGACAGGGGCGTCTGTTGTTTTCTTCTGAAATCTCGACGGTGTCCTGTTGTTCCCTTGGTTTGTGGACGTAGACGGCTGGTCCAGCGTCCATTGTCTAGAGTGGATGAGTTTTTTCTCACACCATGGAACAGTATTTTGCAACTGATTGTAGTCCCGCATGTGTTCCAGTTGAAACCTATAGGTAATGTCTGGATGCAGGGCATGGTAAATCAGTTCCATCATTGTTCGCAAATCAACTTTGCGATCTAGCTGTTCAAATTTATACAACATCGAGTCCATGAACAGATAACTGTCCTGGCCCCTTTTTTGACGCATTGTATGAACTTGTTGTTGGAGGATAAAGTCAGGTTTGGACTCCCCAAATTTGGCTTTCATCTGTTGAAGCGCCTCTTTGTAGGAGCTGACTTTATCGTGGTGAAGAAGCCACCATTTCATGGCCTCATCTTGGAGTATCCAAAATAGGACACTCCACCTTTGTTGATCAGGGATTTGGTGGTTGTCACCTTGTATATTGAACTGGTGAAACCACTCCCTGAACTTGGATTTGTCTCCTTTAAATTTGGGTACGTCTGCATAAATTATTTGCAGGTGGTGGGCATCTTTGAGCTGACTGGCTCGTTGTGGCGTTAACGTTGATAACGCCGTGCATCCGGTTAGATTCCCGCTTGGTTGTGGATCTGGTCCGCCTTGATATGGGAGTGCTCTCGTCCTCTGGTCAGAGTGAATGTACGGTTCTCACTGAGGTCGCGGAGGTTGCGGAGCTTGATCGCCATATTGTTGAGTGTAGTTTCCTATAGGTAGTTCTGAGCGGGGGATGTCGAATGCAGCCCTTGTGGTGTTCGGATTATTCGGTGTGAAGTCTATGATCTCCCGTCTGGAAGGATCGGGATATCTAGTTGCCACGTAATCTTCCTCCATCGAGCGGGGGTGGATGATCTGTTTTGACAGCCTATTTAAGCTGAGTTATTGTGCTGTGACAAGAAGATCTTCCTCCCATGGAGTTTCGTCCCTTACGGGATGGTTATACGTTTGGCTGTATGTAGGGGTGTAAACCCCCCCATTTTCCAGATTGTGGCTGGTTGACCTGAGGACGGGGGTGTGGGATGGAGTTGTTGACGTGCGGGAGGATATCGCTCCGCTGCATATCTGTGTGTGTAGCTGAGCTACTAGAGTTTCCATTTTTCTCATCCTTTCTCGGTCCTGCAGCCGTTCCTGCAGTAGCTGTGCTGCCGTAGGTTCCTCGAGAATATCCTCAGGTGGTTTTTGAGGAGTAACCTGAGAACTCTCAAAGTTCCGCATGTAGATTTCCCTTTACTCCTGATATAGTCTTGGATTGGTGTTCGCCAGCTGTTCCACCTCTAACAGTATCCTCAGCACTGAAGATTCTTCCTATGGATAGGCGAGGTAATCGATGCGTAGGGTTTGATGGTTAGTGGTGGTTAGCGGGAGACGAGACTGGTCTCGGGGTATCGGCGTTCCATTGGTGTTATCCCGATGGTTGCTGAAATTCGCTGCCGACGTCATCCTTGGAATGACAGGGGTCTTGGAATCCACGGAGGTTGCGGGAGTAGGTCCTTGGAACGGATGTTCCATGATCTTCTGCTGCGATCCATTGACTTGGAACAGGTGTTCCACAATCTCCACTTGAGATCCTTTGACTGGATTCCCTGTCGTATCCTTGGAAGGCTTCGGCGATATAACGTTAGGGCGCCAATTATTAGCCGTTGTTCCGAAAGCTCCTTCTTCTTCAATTCCTGGAGGGGATAATTGATCATCAGTTTCTTATCCTTCTTCGTCTGCGGCAGTTGCGGGACCTGGAGGGTTATCCTGGCGACCCGAAGAGCAGAGGTTGTGACGGATTGACATAGCCTTTGTTGATTAGACGTCTGGTAAGTTGACACGTCGCTTCCTAGAAGAAAAATGGTCTTCTGACTGTTTCCTTTCTTGAGAGGATTGAGATTCTCTGGGAAAGGTAGTTCGCTGCTGAGTCCTGGAGTTGTCCCTGGATGAGAGGGGCAAGGGGCAGCAGATGACTGTATCTTTAGGTTGAGTGGAGCGTACTGGATGAGGAAGTCTTCTAGGCCTTAGAAGACTGATTCCCTACTGGTGCGCTTGGTGATTCCTGAAAAGTTTCTTGGCTAAAAAGCGTGCAAATAAGAATTGGACTTCTACTTGCAGGGTTTTTTTGGTAAAAAGAAAAAGGTGCTTTTATTATTTTATTTTGAGACAGTGTGATTTGCAAATTTGTAAAGTAAAGAGCAGCGTGTATGCTGCTCAAACTCTAAAACTGAACTAAAGATGTTTGGAAGAGGTCCTCCTTATATACAGGTAGGACCCCCAGACCCTTCTGGCTACCAGGATTAACCACGCGCCAGAATGTCTGAGGTCCCACCAATATATCGTAATTAACGCAGGTGTTTGGACGTCTTCCAAGTCCCTATAGAATCAAACATAGGGTTGCGCATGCAAAAACGATTACATGCAAATTTGAGCGTACTCTAATGAGCATACGCTAATTTTCCGCGTGGATTAGTTTAACATGCTAATGAGCGCGGTTGTGTTTTTATCTTTGTAGGCCATCCCATCTTGTCTGCTAAGAAGTAGGTCAATCCTATTTTGTCTTCCATGGTCCTTTGTTGGGGTCTCTTCTGCCCTCAGGACGTCAGACTACTGTAGCCGCGGCTGTTACCGTCATACTGGGGCAAACAACTTTAAAATCAAAGTCACATGTATTGACATTTCTGTGACATAGTCATTCTTGTACCCTCTGTGGCAATAAAAGAGTTTGGGCCAGCAACATTGTGTTCGAACAGTTTATTGATTAAATGACCACCTTAGCAAAAGTAGCTGCTCAAGTTGTTGCCCTATGCCAAGCTGGGCATAGCCAACGGGATGTGGCTCGCCGACTTGATATAAATCGATCAACAGTTCAAAGAGTCTGCCAACGTTATCAGGAGACTGGTACCAACAACCGACGACCAGGGTCAGGC
>JAQGBW010004085.1:0-14570 GCA_034698625.1 Julus scanicus | reverse complement strand
GCGTTGGTGTTTAGCCCTCGTGTTGCAGAAATAGGCCAACGTTAAAAATCAACAAACAAACAAACAAACAAACTCCTATATAAGGGCATGGGCGGACTGGGTCTACAAATATTGGTTGCCAGAATAAAAGAGGACCCAACCACAACTACTGTATAATACTGTCATTTCTTTTTATGAGAAATAAATAATATTTTCAAAAAATACACAGGAGGAAAAACTTCAGCCCGCCAGTGCCGGATTAGCCATATAGCAGAAGTAGCAAATATGCTACCGGCCCCGCGTTTCTAGACGTCCCGCGCCAAGAGCAGAGAATATTTAGCTTATAAAACCTAGGGCCTCTAGGTAGCAGTTGCTACAGGCCTCACTGGCCAGTATCGGTTGCTGGGGTCGATTTTACTTCTGTAGTTTGCCAAGGAGATTCTGGGGTAGATCTGTTTGTCGAATGGGGCATTAGTCGATAAATGTGGATATGGCCATCGGCGTAAGACAGCTGCTGATGAAGAGCAGTTAAGAGACCGGTGATCAACCAATGTTAAGGTTACGGGAAAGAATTTAAGATTTTTTTAAAGAAGCTTAATTACAATATCAGATAAATCTTTGACTATTGTGCATATTTTGTAGGTCTTTGGCTTGGTGTGGAATGGGATGATGAGTCACGCGGTAAACATGACGGTTGCTATGAAGGCATTCGATATTTTAAGACAAGGTGGGTGATAACGCTAATAAATTGTTGATCAACGTTTTACGTAGAGTATATCATTTTTTTTATTTCATTTTTATGGGTTTGCAGTTCTGTACGGATGTTAGAAAAATGATTCAGTTAAGAAAATAAGAATAAATATAATTTCAACTTGTAATAATGTATTGCATAGTTCTCGAACATGCTCGTAAATGTATTGATTCCATTTAAGCTTATGCTAACAAACATAAGTAGTTAGCCAGCTGTGAAAATACATATTTGTAATTTTAATGATTGAATGGTTGAATCTTCCTGTAGCAAGAATTTTTGTCGTTTGATTATAGTTATCCCAAATCAGGATCTTTTATTCGTCCGGTTAAGGTTGATTTTGGAATAACTTGTTTGGACGCCATTTCTGAAAAGTATGGCAAAGTGAAAACAAAGACTGAAGTGGATAACAAAATGGAAGAAAAGTTGTTTATTCTACAGAAGAACAATAGCATTCTGCCAATTGAAGCTGTGGGAATCGACAAAATTGGAGCCAAACAGAAGTAATTAAAACTGTTTTTATAATACACCTATACCTTGCTATACGGTTGCTCTTTATACGGCCTTTCGCTATAAAGGCTTTTTTTAATTATGGCACTGTTTCGATTTATGGCCCACAATGTTTCGTTATTCGGTAAAAAAAAAATGCTGTAATTAAAGAAAGTGGTCAAAAAATGTGATAAGTTACCCCAATTTGCTCAAACAATGTCGGATTTGGCTAGCAATAAAACAACTTATGGGTTTCACTTAGTTTAAGAAAGGGAAAAAAATGAAAATCACAAACCAGAAAAATGTATTCTTTATACGACTTTTTCGCTATATGGCCAACTTTTCAGAAACGTATCTAGGCCATAAAACGAGGTATGGATAAGAACTCGAAAGTTACTATCTTTGCATTTAACTTTCTATCATTTCATACTTACCAGATAATAATGAGGTTTATATCCTATATGCAGTAAATTGAATTGAATTTTTTTTAGCAAATTATGCAGCCTGCAAGATGTTTCCATTTCATCAATGAAAGTTAATGGTGCTGGATCTGAGAACGAACTTGCCAGTGCCGTTCCAAATATCGTTAACCTGGATTTATCACAAAGTCTGATAAATTCGTGGGAGGAAGTTGCTAGAATTGCAGGCCAATTGCATCACTTGAGAAGCTTAAATCTAAGGTAAATCTGGTTTATGGGTTTCATAAACATATTTATATTGAAAATGTACAATGTATTTATGTGTGCCCAACCAACGTTGGGCTAGGAATGTGGAATAACTATTCTACCTCAATTCCAAAAATGCAATGCTTAAATGTACCATAATACCACCAATGGTTTCAAAATTTGTTAAGGGGGATTACATCCCTATCCCTTTCAATGGGAAAATTTACAACAACACTCACAGTCAAACAAAAAAAAATTAAAGAAAAATAAAAATTGTTTAAAATGGCTTTATAAATCAGCAAGGTCATGTTCGTGTCATTTTTCACGTTAAATTAGTAGATTTTTTTAAAATTATTATTTGAATTTTTGCACTCACAATTTGCCTATCTCATGCTGCCACCTGCTGGCCGCGTGTGCGCAATAACGACATTTTTCAAACTTGTATATTTCAAAGTGACAAACAACAATATGATGCACTTGCTGATTCATCAAGCAATTCTCACCCCTACCCAAACCTCCCTCATTCAACTATGAGTATCTTCGCAAGTCCGACCGATTGAAAAGGATAGGGTTGTGATCGCTCTTAAGTAACTCATGACAACTGTATTTTTAAATTAATGGTTAGAAATCCGTTAATTGCATTTTTATGAATACAATTTTTTTTTTAAAAATTCAAAATAGTGCCTGGTTACATTATACAAGTATATGGTGTCCCAAAATTCCTGCAAGATTTGAATTTTGTGCCATTTGTGAGGTAAAGTGTTGCCAACGAATTGATCTTCCTGGACCCTCAGCAACACTCCTGAACTGCTTCGATGCTTTTTGTTAAAAAAATCACTATTCCAACCATATTTTGTTTGAAAATTGCTCTCTCGTGTAGCTCTCTATTTTTAATAACCCTAAACTGTCAGCTGTCACGCTGTCTTTTTTTCTTCGTTGGTAATACTTTACCGCACAAATGGCGCAAAATTCAAATCTTGCTTGAATTTTGGGACACCCTATGTATGAATCATATTCCTCAAGTTATTGTCTACATTAAAGTATTTTTTTTCATGCATATTAAAAATAGTGTATTGGCATACCTATAAGTATATTTAATTTCCTTGCATTACTGACAGTATTAACAGGCTAACGATTCCCAGTGATCCTGAAACACTGCAGGAAAATTTTACATCCCTGAGGATGCTGATTCTTTCAAAAATGAATTTAACCTGGCAGCAGGTAATTGACTAGGCTGCTAAATTATGTAGATTTTGAATGGAAACAATTTTTTTACATTATGCGATATTAATCAATAGGTGCTTTGGTGTTCAAACATGTGGACAAATGTAGTGCAACTGCAAGTTCCATTCAACAAAATTTCATCCTTAGAAACACCAACAAATGCCCTAAGGAGTGTTGAACATCTTGATCTGGATGGAAATTTGATTACTAATTGGAGTGAAGTTTTGACATTGGGACATCTACCAAAGTAAGAAGTATATAATTTTGTATAATGCATTGGTATTTTTATTTGCTGTTTTTATCTTCAAAGTGACTTAGTGGTTCACTATTTATTCACTTGGGAATCGGAATACGCGGGTTCAAATTAATTACTGACTGGTTTGACTGGTTTTAAAAGAAAATTACCGGTTGGTTCCTTCAAAAAATTATTTAATATTGCACTAGAACCCTGTTAAGAAGTTTTTCAAGGGACTGCAAATTTCAAACTTCTTAAGCGGGGAAACTTATTAAACGAGTATTCGCCCGCTTTGACTGGGGACAAATTACCGACATTTGGTGGGAGAAGGCAAGGTATTGGGCGAGTAGGCGAGTACCTGATACACACTACTGGGAAATCTTGGAGTAGCCACTCGATAATCGGCGAATACCGCAGGTGTGATGCGACCTTTACCTAATGCCTATACTGTATGTATCAGTGTCATCAAAGGATGACCTCATAGGTCAATATCCTGGATTATAGATTAGTAGGTGATATTAGAAAGAAGAATGATGTTACATCTAGGCTACTGTATTTTTACATTTTTTTTTAAAAAAATTGTATCATCATTCAGTTTTGTCTTTTAACAGGCTAAGGTTTTTGAACCTAAATGGCAATGGAATTCAAGATATTTATTTCGATGATGTTCCACCAGATGGTAAAACATCCCTTTTTCCAGTTTTGGAAGTGTTATACCTTAGAGATAATAAAATAAACAAGGTAACTGAAAGCAGTTAATATTAATGAAATTCAGTTCTTTGATGATAAAATGATCTAATTAAATTCTTCCTTTTCAGTTGCAATCTCTAAATGAGCTTAATAAGTTGGTGTGTCTTAATGAAATTATGATCAAGAAAAATCCCTTCTGGAATTTGGAAAAATCTACAACCATATGGCAAATAATAGTTGCTAAGCTTTCTGGTCTGAAACTGCTCAACCGAAGCTCTGTAAGTATGCAGATCAATTGGAGATAAGCTCTTTTTTTTTCTTTTTTTTTTTTTTTTTTTTTTTTTTTTTTTTTTTTTTTTGCTAAAGTAAATGATGATTTGTGCTAAATTTGTATAATTAGTAAAGAAACTGCAGTTTACTAAACGTTTTATGTTTGCGTAAAATCGCCAAACATATTTAACATTCTTACTAAATTAAGAATAAAACTGATATTCAGATTATAGTTGTGGTTTTATTTGTTGCTGGTTACAGAATGTAATTGCGTAAATTGTTGTTTTTATTTAATTTTACAAGATTTCTCCTGGAGAGAGGCGCGGTGCAGAGCTAGATTATTTGCTCAAATATGGAAAAGAGTGGCTGGCGGTGGAAAATGGCCCGGACAGCAGTGCTAAAGCTGAATTTTTAAAGCACCATCCACGATATTTACAATTAGTGAAAGGTATGTTTTTCAATTATTGTTGCTCCTATTAGTCAACATCCTCTAGTAATATGATGTTCATTTATTTATTTATTTTTGTTTTTTGTGAAGTGCATGGCGCTTTTGAAGAATCAGAACTAAACGTGCAGTCACCTTCATTAAAAACAAGCTTAATTTGTATCCTTTGCATCGTTTCCATTTGCACGTTTCATAAATTGGAATATCACGCTTAAAATTGCTCGGTCAATAGAAATTTGATTAACGATTGACTAGAATCTGTAATGTCAGTTATGCTTTCGTTTGTTCATTTAGTTAAGGGAAAAGGTGGGTTTTACATCAATGTTACGAATAACTTCAAACTAGCTTAATGTTTAGTTAATATCGTTTTAAATTTTCCTTGATTCTGTTATTTAGCAATATCGATACATTGCCCTCAAATAGCCGAAAATAAACCGCTCGTTAAAAAACTTCCAGGTAAGTGTGCATGTGGAACATTTTTTTTTTTAAATGTTGCTTTAATCGTAAGGCTAAATAGGTGCTCCAACTTTTGAGTTATTTATTGTCAAATTATGAGCATTGGTAGGGTAAGTAAACCGTAATCACGAGGAGTTCTTGGAGTCATACTTAATTTAGTCTTGTAACATTAAACTGTGATGGCGTCTATCACATATATGCACCACAGTGCATTCCAAAGTTAGAATTATTGCGCATTCTAGTGTATTACAGTAAACAAGTTTATATCAGGACCAACCTCTTTCATAAATCCTTGAGTTAAATAACTAGTAATTACCAAGCTTGGTTGTTTAGTGGTGACGCTATCTGCCTGGCAATCGAGAAACCCAGGTTCGATTCCCGACTGGGTCGCTTATCCTGGCTGGTTTTCACGGTTATCCACAGTTGTTTCCGGGCAAATGCTGTGATAGTTCCTCTAAAAATCGGCCGTGACCGTGTTCCTTCTTATCCTTTCTTTTCTACTTTCTCTTTCCTACCACCTGTTTGTGTGCTAGATATGGAGATATATCCCCGACATTGTATGCCTTTGGGCCCTAAATCCCAACCAACAACAACAAATAACTAATATTGTATTTCAATTTTCTACGATTATAGGATCAATGACAGTTCAGAAACTTCGCAGTTTAGTACACCGTTTATTAAAATTAGAAATGGAAAATGTGGTCCTAAGTTGCTCTTCTACCAAGGTAAGGCAATGAAAAATTTGAAACGTTCTTTTTGGAACATTAATATCAATGTGTGATGCCTTGGGTCTGTTTACTGCAGAGTCCTAAACATGAGGTGGAGATGAACAACGACTTACGACAACTGTCCTTTTATGTAGAGAGTGGGGATCAAGTGTTTGTTAGATGGAGATAAGTACTGTAATAATATAATATATATATATATATATATATATAATATAATAATCACATATTTGTAAATTAGCTTTACTGACTGATTACAGAGGTTTTCGAAAAAAATTGTCAGACATTTTACAATTGATTCATCTGTTGTGCAGATGAAATTGATAAATGCACCTCAACTTCAAAGCGACTTCAGAAAATACTGTTTTATTTATCTATAGTGACTTAATTTCTGTGGCACAATCACTAACATTAATGTTTCCAAAATGCATGCTTTTCCAAATTTGTTGGCACATCTATATTAAATACTAGTAGTCTTTAAGAAATGTCAAGCAATTTGTTAATATTTGGGTTTGCCTTCAGACTTGTGCATTTATGCGACTTGTTGAGAATCTTTCCTTGTGAATAATCGCATAAATAAATGTCTGGCATTCTTGATGCTTCAATGCTGGTAATTTTCGTGCAATATAGCTGACTAGCAGTAAAAAATAGTGATTGACTTGTATTTGTACTAATCCTCGACATATCAGTTACATAATTCGCAATTTTTCCATACACAACTTTTAATTATCCAGTTCTGGGAACCCTTTATAGAAATGACACGTTCACAATTTTGCTTTTGACCTGTTCAAACCCATTCATACGATAACGATGTACATATTACAATGCAAATGCCATGTTGTATGGATGATGACATATTATTTAGTTTAGAAAATCACAGATGGAGTTAAATGTCACGCTGCAATCACTGGCCACAACCCTTATCGATGAAAGGAATAGCAAAACGAATTGTAAAGAAAACTATGACAATACGTTTATACAAAGAAATAATTAACCAACTTACAAAAGCAGCATATTCTACCTTAAATTTAAAAAGAATATGGCTTTACAAAAACCCTGCAACTCAAAAGAGAAGTATTGGAGTTAACCCTCAAACTTTGTATATTGTTCTGTGATTTTAATTTATCATAACTGCAATTTGGCCAGTACAGGCGATTGTCTGCAAATTTCATTTTTGGAAAGTCTTCCAAAAAAACAGTCGACTGTTGAGTTAACATCAGTAAATCATTAATGTTTGATTGTAAATGAAAGTTAGTACGAGCCTTGCAAGTTTAGCTCTGGGAGTTTAAATTTCGATCGCAGTTAAATTACAAATCTCTTGCCCCATACTAGAAAATTTATTTTCCCCAGAAAATGCACAAAAGACACCTCTCTTGTATTCTGTAGACCTTCTTCGGGCATTAATCCATTGAGGTATTATTCAGATAATCCACAAGCCACCAATCAGCATCGTAAGATAGTTTCTGGTTTATTTGACAAACTCTGTTGATACATTGAACAGATCTGCTCAACAATGGGGCAGAGCAGGTTGTGGCCTGTGATTTGGTAAATGCATTTGTATAATACAAGGTAATAACGAATGAGCATTTGAATTTCTGTTAGTCTCTCTCCACTAAAGTTTAAAAAGGATTGCAGTTTGTTTTGAAACATGGACAAGTCGGAACCTATGCCATCCAATGCCAGTTAAGCAATTGTAGTTATTCTCGAGACGTTGCTGTGAATTGGCTAGCAATTCACGTGCTTTACAGTATACAGGTAGATATCTAATGAGTTATTTAATGCTTGGCACGTGAGAGCACATGAACTGAAAAATAAAATTTAAAGTGAGTTTCCACGTGAGAGAAACTCGATTGCAGTTCTCGATGTAGCATGTGTAAATATATGTGTGCTACTGTTCGAGAGCTGTCACTGATATCAGCTCGCAAAATATGAACCATGTTCGAATTTTGAGAGCAGCTGTCGAGATGCTTATGTTTAGGGTTTTTACGTATTTAAAGATTAGTTTGGGAAATTTTGCGGAATACGAGATGCATGACGAGTAACTCGCGAGAGTTAATCTCTCGTGAAAACGCACCTTTAATCACATATGAGTCAGGTCGCCAAAGTTGCATTTGTACGACTTTGTTTATAAACAAGGTGCTATCCATTTCCTAAATAAAGCACAGAAATGTACTATCGGAACATTATAAGTCTCCAAAAACATTTGAGCTGCGGTTCCAGTGAAATACTGCATTGCAGAAATTTTTTTTTAAATATGTATCTCAGCCAAATTTCTTATCGCCATTCGCCAATGATGTACCCATGTCAGAAAATGGATGGCACCTACTTTATGAATGTACATCATTGCGTTTTACCAATTAGATAATCAAAGTTTGCACCAGGACCACGAAACAGGGCTTTGGTCTAGCATAAATAAAATAACATAGAATACAAATACAAGGTGTCTCTGAAACTTACAACACAAAGGGAAATTCCGTATTAAAATGCATACAAAATTAAAATGCACCTTGTAATTTTCGATTATTTCTGTATAGAGTTACAGAAGTCTGAACAATTTTTGATTTCTCACACAACACAATCAATTTTCAATAAACATTCTGATCCAAGAGGAATCGTTACTTTACATGCACTATTTTTTACATTTTTGAGATTCAGTTAAGAGAAATTTTAAAAGGACTTATTACTTTTTCATGATTATATAAATAACCTGGTATAAAGCATATTTATGGATCGATTACACTTTATAATTCCTTAGCAAATTAGTAATTAAAAGTTGAAAAACACCGTATAAATATCAGCCACTAAAGAGTACGGCCTAATTAGGCTTTCAATATCAAGTCATTACTTTAGTGCAATTCCCTAAATTCAGCAGCTGTCTCATCGTTGGAAAATTTATCATTTAATCATTTGCAGTTTGTTTATAAGCTAGAACTACTAGCAGATAAATAATTCAGTATATTCATGCTATAACTATATATTTGAATATCACATTTATTAAAGAAATTCAAAAACAAATTTGTATTATCACCAAACTAGAAATTGGCGAAATAGGTATGTTTAAGAACACTAAGTGATGGTTTTTATTTTGTTACTCATTGTTTTCTCCAGTGATTTTGGCAACTGCTGAATTTACGTACATACACGTTTCCCAATAATCATGCACAAAAAATAAGCTGCCATGATTTTTTTCGCTTGGTGGCTGCTGGAGACGACAACACCCGCACAAATAAAGGTAGGACTGGAGGCACAGATTCCGCTGATGTGCAAAACAACATTGGCGCACAATTCTCTGATTTTTCATGTCGGTCTCACATGCAGGTTCACTAAGCGAAATATTACAATGCAGATCTTCCGAAAATCGTGGATAAGAGCAAGACTTAGCCTGAAAAAGCCTAAGTGAAATATTGCAGCAGTTGTTTTTGTCGTTCATAAACTGCAACCTGAATTTTGTTGCATAAAATATTTCTGCGAGAAATCCGTTGGAGAAAAGGAATTTAAAGTACAAAAATTGGATTTAAGAAATATAAAATCTATTCTATAGTTTGTAGACTTGAGATTTACAATACCTGCCGAAATCGGCAGATATTATGGTACATTTTACACATATTGAGGGAGATTTTGTCGCGTCGATTCTTCCAACTTTCCTTTGATTGCAATACTTGGAGGTTTGTGATCTTTGTCGGCACGCTGCCATTATTGTGAAGCAGTAATCTTCGACGAAGAGTAGGCGAGATGCAAGTTCCTCACAAGGAATTGTCAGTTTTTTCAGGGTGTTCTCGGATTGACGCCTGGAGAGCGACCGGCGTTAACCACTCGCGAGGCAAACATCTTTGAAGAAATGGAACACAGGAACTGAAATATGCTAACCGGTTCACCCAGGTAGGTATGTCTCTTCCACATAGTATCTGTTAAAAAAAAGCCACACGAGGTATTATTGTCACTAGCAGTGCTTGAATATTACTCATTCTATGAAATCAACTCATTGGGATTAGTCACACTGTCATTATGCCATGACAAAATTACAAATATTAAATTTATTCACTTTTCATAAAAATTGGAATCCAGCCTATTAATCTATTACAAACCATATTGGGTAAAACATTGTTTAGCCTATAAAACATCTCAAATTGATTATTTACAATTTCATCATAAATGTTAATTTTGAATGTATGATCACAGGTTAGTGAGGTGGAATTTAAGGACCCAAAGGCAACCAACTTCAGAAATGGCCCATTCGCTTATTGGGGAAAACCCATATGACTACATGGAGAAACAAGAAAGAGAAAGACAAGGGCTACCAATTACAGTAAGCAGCAAAATACCAGTCCAAGATAGTACCTAAAGTTGGTCATTACTGGGGGGTCTAGCCAAGGACAACAGATAATCAGGTCGAGACAAGTCTGTTGCCCCATGGAAAGAACAGAAAAGCTAACGTAACGATTTTAAACTACAGCAGTAAAAGAATTCAAGGACTGTGTAAATAGGAGCAGTCAAAACTTCTCCTATAAGTGCTAGTACCAGTTTTAATAATGAATTTCTTTGGCATTTTGGAAAGTGACTACCTTAATACCCTCACCCAACAGCATACCTGGGTTAAGCCTCCTGAAAAGTGATTGCAGTTCTTATTCATCAGGTGATACTTGTCCCCACGAAAATCTTTTCCAATTTCCATGACGATACGTTTCACTTCATCTTCTGTGAAATCTGTGTACCCCACATGGACAGACTGCCTAATTTTGAGTGTCAAAAATATGTTAATTATGCCACAAAAATACATATGTTCATCAATAATGAGATGCTACTCAACCGTACTTGAATTTAAACTGTTCCCCCAAATCATCAGCATCTCTGGGTGCTATTTCAAAGATGCCAGAAAATGGAAACGGATGACCACCGTAAGCATATTCTAGAAAAAAAACCACATTATTTTAGAGTAAATCTTTTGAACTTTAATTGAATTGAAAAATACATCGCAAATTTTTAGAGAATACACCATGCATACTGTCAGCAAAAATCTAGTTTTGGTTTTTTGACAGTAATCTTGGTCCAATTTTGGAAAGTTGACCCTTGCTTGTACTTCCTTTGGTTAATTGACGTCCACGGCTTAAGGTGCGTTTCCACGTGAGAGAAACTCTCGAGATGCTCTCTGTAGCAGTTCTCAATGTAGCAAGTGAAAGAGAGCACGCCGAGAGCTGTCACTGATAGCAGCTCATGAAGTATGAATAATGTTCGAATTTTGAGAGCAGCTGTGGAGTTGCTTGTGATTAGGGCTTTTTTAATGTTTAAAGCTAAGTTTGGGCAATATTGTGGAATACGAGATGCATGACGAGTAACTCGCGAGAGTTAATCTTACGTGGAAACGCCCCTTTACAGAATGGCCAAAGAAGAACATGATGCACGCAACGGACCTATAACGCACCTTTGGAATCCAATACCCCCATTACAATTTTAAAGTGTTTTTAAAAACAACCTTCTGTAATATAAGTGGTGAAAGTTAAAAATTGTGTTGTCTTTTACAAATAAGCTAAATCTGCCAAACGGTTTTGCTAAATCCTTGCTGATTATGTAAGCGAAATTTTCAATCATGTTCATATACACATACCTGTACCATATATTTCTACACCAGAATGGAATACGCCCAAGCCAATACTGGACGTGTATTCGTTAATCCAATACTACAATAGAAAAATACACTTAATTATCATTTATGAGCTATACTATCCGGAAAACAATAAGACAACGCTCACCATATCATAGACATTTAAGATCACAGGTTCCCTGGCCATTTTTCAAATAAAACAGGAAGCACAAGCAGATTGCGGCCTATTTTCGAGATTTTCACCAGATTACTTTTTGGCTAATGACTACGTTAGCTTCTTCTGTCTCATTATGTGAAGAGACAAGGGAAGCAAAAGCCTTTTTCTGACTTGATTCACGTGAAAATGTCAACGACATTAGGCATTAAAATTCAGGGAAAGAGCATCCATTTGCGAGCCTCCATTTTTAAAGACACGTTCTTTGTTACGGAGTCCGCATGAGTCACTTGACAAGCGAGTTATTATGCCTGTTATAAAGTCTATGCCAAAGATAATATGATCCTTCTGTTTATGCCCAAGGAATTAAATGGTCAATGTCTAATCTGATTTACGAAATTTATTCAGTTCAGTATGTCTATTGTATATTGCGAAACAAGGATAGATCTTTTTTTACCTGTGCCCAATAATATTCAAGTGATTCTAATTAGTAGGTCTTTGTCAAACTGTGTATGGGGACAATTTTTCCCATAATTGAACTGACATTTTGTATTTTTGGTCTATGCCCAATCCTCTATTGTGATTTTATTCAGTTGTTGGAAATGAGGTTTCGAAACAGCCACTTGTTTTCGAGGTGAACACGTTTTATTCACACAGCTATAGAAGTGAGGTACATTATGTCGAAACATACAGACAAGAGGACAAAAGTTCGATCGTGGAGCTGGGACCAACACGTCAGGTCTTTTCGAAGTCTGGACAGCAAGAGAGCGAATTACTGGACAAAGGGCACTTCCTTGACCCCGTTGCACGTGCTCCACTCGTGGTCAAGGTGGTCCCTAAAACGCTTCACCTAATGTCTTGGGGCCGAGTCCGTCTACCACCAGAGTCCCCCACCAGTGCCAACTATAGCGGGGGTTGAAGTGGACACGGCGGCCGGATCGTGTTGTGACTGGCGACGGGCCCTTGGGGCACAGTGGGGCACGTCGGAGCAGCACTGTCGGGCGATGGCGGTGTCGGACGGGGCATCGGGGCTTCAGGCGGTAATGGCTTTGTCAGCGGCTCGGGTGCCACTGGCGGGGCGGATGTGTTGGCGTCGTGTTGGATGATCGCTGGTTTAAGACGATCGATCCCGATTGTGGCTTGTTTTCCCCTGATGCGAAGTGTAAACGACTTGTCGCGGCAGGTAACTTCCTAGTACGTACCGTCGTAGGGCGTATGCTGCGAGCAGCTCTCGATCGTAAGCGCTGTAATTACGATCTGCAGGGCATAACTTCCTGGAATGGAATGCAAGAGGTTGCCACTGTCCGTTGTTGAATTGCTGGAGGACCGCCTAGACTGCCATGTCTGAGGCGTCGACCATCATACCCTGCTGTCCGTCTGCGGAGGGATGTGCCAGCGTAGTGGCCTCCGCCAGGTCGTGCTTGCATTGGAAAAAGGCTTGCTTCGCCTCCAGTGTCCATTCGATCGGGCGTCGTTCGTTCTTGGTTCTGTTGAGCAGGTATTGATTCAGCAGCGCCTGGTGCTGTGCGGCATGAGGAATAAATCGGTGGTAGAAGTTCAGTATGGCAAGGAACCGCCACATCTCCCGGACCTTGGTTGGTTCGGGAAAATTCATTAGCGCCGCCACCTTTTCAGACAAAGGGCGAATGCCTGCCACTGAGACCTCGTACCCGAGAAAGGCGACTTTTTCCTAGCCAAACTCGCACTTGTCTGGATTAATAATGCCGCCAAACTTTCGAAAGTGCTCGAAGACGGTGCGGAGATGCTCCAGGTGTTCATCGTCGTCCTTGGACCCGATGAGGATGTCATCGAAGTATGGGCTGCAGAAGTCTAGTCCACGCAGAACCTCGTGGATAAACTGCTGGAAAGTTTGCGCCGTGTTGCAATGGCCAAATGACATTGCGGGAAACTTGAAGAGGCCGAAGAGCGTGATGATGGCGGTCTCCTCCATGTCCACCGGGTTGACGGGTATCTGATGGTACGCCGGGCTGTTGTTTTTCTGCTTGAAGATCCTTTCTTATGATTTCAGGAACCCATTCTCCAGAAGAACGACGCCAGGATCCAGATTTCATTTTGAGGTAAGTATATTTAATGCAAATAATTGACCATTTTAAACACTTACAGTCTTATGCATTCGTGTTAATCATTCCATAATAATAGGCAATTCAAAACCATTATAGTTTAGGTGATGAAAAACCAACACCCTTTCGGGTCGGTGGCCAGAGAGAGAGTGCCAGCCAGTTGGAGAAAACTCAAGATGGCCGACCTGGACAAAACAGTGTGACCACGCCACACCTCCAAGATTTCCCCATTCAGGTAATTTCATTAAGTTATATTCTCTTTATCGTTTTCGTCTTTACCTTTTTTAATAATTAATCTTTTCTTTTTGTAGATTCCACGGGGAACCACATTCGGAGATGGCCATTCATCACAGCAAGAACAGGTAAGTGAATATATTAATATATACATATTATATCTAAAAATCAATCAGGCCACGAAAACAAAGAACAACAATCTCCCCTGTTTCGCGACAACACATAGTATGTTCACAAATAATCATTGAGTTAAGTAAGGGGTTAACTGGTTAATTCGTTTGCTGGACAAAGGCTTTGTGAGTAGATCAGCCAAATAACTTTTTGTCCCAACGAACTGCAAATCAAAGAGACCCTTATTAAAGTGGTCCCTTACAAACCTTAATTTTAGATTAAAATATTTGGTCGTCCCATTCTCCACCTCGTTCCGGATGGCATGGATCGCTGATTGGTTATCCAAGAATAGGATTGGTTTTGGATTACCTTGAGGCCTCTTTTTACAATGTCGACAGAAGCAATCAGCTCTGCCTCCATAGTTGATTGGGCGACGATGGTTTGACGTTTCGAACCCCACGCAAT
>JAQGBW010004084.1:0-14574 GCA_034698625.1 Julus scanicus | reverse complement strand
ATTTCGCCACCAGCGACACTAGCGCCACCTGGTGGCAGAATTTGGAACTTTACGCCGTATAGGTGCTGTATACTACTTTTGCTAAATCTCTCTAATGTTGCTGAAAAACGAATTGGATAACATTTTTCTAGATATATATGCGCATGCGCTATCGGTATGGTCGTGAATTTTAGCCGCTCGTTGGACATTTGCATAACGGACGAATTTTAACTTTGGCGGCATATTCATTTTACAATTATGGTAATATGTACAGGTTTCACGGTTAAAATATTTCTAAAAAACTTCAAATTATATATATATATATATATTAGACTTTTACTTGACTATGCGTGTAGTGCACTGACCTTATTAGTAGAAGCTTGGAATGCAAAATAGATGGCGCTACATTCTACAATCAAGTACCACAAAAAAACTTGCATAACAATTGTATATAATTAACCTTTGTTAGGATTTTTTGAAAAGCAAGATATGTTATCTAAACCGCCATTAAGCACACATGTATTTTATTCGTATTATAGTGATTTTTTTCAGGTAAAAACATGACTGCTGTACTTCAGAAAATTATGAACCTGTACTTGTATTAAGTTGTATATTAATTAGTGTTTTGTTTCATTTTCAGATTTATTATCGTTTGAACGAAGAACTGCTATATGTATGAATGGACAGATTTTGAACTTTCTGAACTTTGCATCTAACGTACGTATACGTGCCACAAATATACACGGACGCCCAATCCTAACCATCAGCGCGCAGGAGCTTATGGATACTGTGTTATACCATTATTGAATTGATTACGTCGTATCCCACGAGTGTGTATCCGTAATCCACAGTGCCGTTATGTGACCGGCAAATGGTCTTGACTCCCAATGGTCTATAGCGTTCGTCCTCGGAATCACGGGGGTTGGATTCCCTGGATCGAAAGGAACCTAAGCTCTTCCCTCGAAGGCAGATGGGATTGGGCGTTGAAGACGTCTTAAACTGAGGTAAGGTCCAAATTATTCTAATATTGGTTGGATATTCAGTGCATATGTAACTGTTGCAACAGAAGTACGCGTATCTTTATTATTTTAGATTTGATTGAAATTAATGTATAAAATTCTATATTACCCTATGTGTGTAACTATTTTCGGAGCACCGGGAAAAAACGGTTTATTACTGGTTATTATGTTCAAATAATTCAGAAAAAGTTGAAGACTTTGGAGAAATAGGAATCAGGAAGGATTCAGTACGCTATAGTTAAGAGTTGTGGTCCTGGAAGGAAGTCCTTCAAAATTTAAGAGGGATCCTTGGAATGTGCTTTACTTTTTTTCAGAAAAGTTACTAGACATCATACCAGGGGGTACTTCTTGTCAGCACGCCAGATAGGCACTGCGGGAGCGACAGTGCTCTCTCCCCCGCAGCTTGGTGTGTAGCTTCCTATGTGTGCATGTACACAACATCAAACACCGCGCTGCTGGAACTGTGAAGCGCACAGTTGCAAACAAAGATTTTTTTCTTTTTTATTAACTGGGGGATGGCTAAACAATTAACTAAATAAATTAAAGAATAAATTAAATTAGGGCCGGTTGCACCAACAAAGGTTAAATAAAAGGTTAACTAACCTGGGGTTATATAAAACCACGAGTTAACCTAAGGGTTAGTAGATTTTTGTTGCATTATTTTACCATAGGGATTTTTAACCTGAGGTTAGCAAACCTGTAGATAGCCTGTCGCCGCCAGGAATTTCAACTTACTTGAGCAAGTAGTATAAACACGGTCGTTTTACTCAATCAGAAACGTGCTATAAATTTGACATCATCTCATAATCATCAAATGGATGTGATCTTAGTTAGAGACCATCCATAAATGACATCACGCGATTTTGGTAGATTTTTGACCCCTCCCCATGTCACACTTGGTCACAAATGTCAGACCCCCCTCAAATATGAAGTCGCAAAGCTCTGCCCCCTCCCCCTTTATAACTAAATAAATACTTTGAAACTTTGTATTAGAACAACGAAGAATGGTGACAGAATCATAACAATCAATAATATGCATGCCACAAAATGAAAACGGTTACATTATCATTAAATAAATCAAAAAACTTCAAAAAACGCATTTTAATTTTTGACGTGACGTCACATTTCTTTAACACCCCCTCTCCCCCTCGTCACACATCCTCACAAATGTGTGTATTCCCTCCCCCATTAGTGCGGGACGTCATTTATGGACGACCCCTCATGTCACATGCTTTGTAGATTGGTAGACATCATCCATGAAGTCTATAAACAGCATATCTTAATCTGTCTCGACCTCCATTTTTATTGTAAACCTTAGGTTAACCCTGCTTAGTGGCTGGGTTAACTTTTCCTCAAGTTAACCAATGGTCAAATGTTAACTTCCTTTGGTGCAATGATTTTCCGTAGTTAACTCACAGTTAACCTCAGGTTTAGCTTAACCTTTATTGGTGCAACCGGCCCTTAGAAAGAATTAAATAAAAGTGGTCAAATTATATTAAATGGTATCGATAATATCAAGAGATAGGGGGTGCTGCGGTTCCACAGTGCCTGTACAAGAGATAACACTGACTAAAACTTAAAATTTTGTTAAATAATGTTTAGATAACTTAATGCAGCGTAATATTTTTTAAATTTAGCTCAATTTTTGTTTTTATTTCACAAATTATTATACTTTTGTAAATTGCCAGTGCGCGATATCAATTGTTTTTCGCCACTGTACATTCAGGCATGAGTTTAAAAAAATTGGTGATATAACTGAACTGGAACAAGTATAAAAGGAATTGCAGTGCCATCAAAATATTGCGGTTTTATATCGTCAATTCTTAAAGAGGCACTTTCAACTGTTCAGCTTTAGCCTTGCCTTGTATATTTTTCTTTTGCGAGTGAAGAATTTTTTCAGAAGTTGAATTTGCTGCGTTTATCTGCAGTATAGATATTGGAAAGATTGTGGTAACAGATTTATATACGACTATGCCAACAGTTATTTGCAAATCAAATTTTCGCATCTTAGGCGCACATTAAAGTTGGCACGAGCTATGTATTGGCCTGGGGCCCTAGATTACTTTAGCAACATTACATATGATGAATGACTCTTCACATTGCAAATCTCCATCTATATATGAAGCATTAAACTATAAGTGATTAATGGGTCGTATATTGGAAAGAGCGCTAATTCTGCTTCGCTATATCAGACATTACATCGAGAATATTGGATTGCTCCAGGCTGCTATGCACAACTCCTGACCACATGATCGGGCCCTGCACTGCCCTAGAACAATTGTAAGACTATATAGCAACTAGCCGCTTTGTCTAACTGAAAAATGAGTAATAGATGAGATATCTAAACAATGTATACGAGGATTTGTGCATTTTTAAATATAGTGAGGTTGGCTTTAGCCATGTCACATCAATTCAGAATACCCATTTAAGTAAATCCAGGCAATCTGTTCTGTTATCAATAGTCAATATCGATGAAAACAAATTCGTAGAAATATGTATAATATAGTATTTGGAGCATTTTTAATTATATTTCTATTACTTACAGATCGCACCGTTTTCATTAAGATCCCCCTTCCTCTAGAAAACTTACAAGTACAATTTTGGTGTACATTATTATGAAAGAAACATTTTTACATATGGCATGTCAGATTTTGGCAAATTGTACTCTTTAGTTATTTAGCAAATTACACTCCATAGTATGAGTTGTATCGTTAATAAATTTGAATAATTTGGACTCATGAATATGACTTCCTATTAAATGAGTATGGCGGATTGAAAAATGTATTGTTTAAGGGAACTATTTTAAACACCTTAGGTTTTATTACAAGTAGAAAAAGTTAAAATTAAAAAAAAATCATAATGAATATAAGGGCAAAAAATAAACCCTCTTAGACATTAGCAAAATCTTAATAAAAGAAAAAAAAAAAAAAAAAAAAAAAAACCCAGAATGATAAGTAGAAATGTAACTTTTTAACTTTTGGGAAGACCCTCATTCTCGTTGTATTAAATACGACCCAATTACTTGTTTAAAAAGTATTTCTATTCATGATGGATTACTTTGGTCCTCATAATTTCATAGTAGTGTTATTACTCAAGGACATTCGTAATCACCCATTTTGAGTACATTTTTGTAATCGAGTGCATTGTACTCATGCGTTTTGAGAACATTTGCATTCAATTACTTTTGTACATTTTGTATTGAATTACTCTTTGTACTCGGTACTCTTTTACTCGTTATTCAAATTAATTCAATGTACTCAATTACTGCCTAACACTGCAGTGTGTTAACTATACTGTATATATCGTGCACAAACAAACTACAAAAAACAACAACAACCAAATACAATATATATTAACCGAATAAGTTATAATCCTAGTTTGAATAAATAGTATACAACGGGTCATTCCTCATTCATTTTCACAAAGTTACCTTCATCAAATGTGTTATTCATCATTCACATTTCTCAAAATATTAGATATAAAAACAAAAGAATTTTTTTAATCAAATATTTAGCCGAAACTTCTGATGGACTTTAGGATGTAGTAACTCACAAGTGTAAAACAACATCTGTGCTTGCAATGCACGTACAATACAAAATACAGTTTTAGCTATGCAAGGCGACGGATGAAAAAAAAAAACTCAGCATTGCAATAATGTATCTCAAAACGAGCGGCAATTATTAGGATATCTTGTTTTTTTTTTTTTTCCAATGCATAGAGGGTGAATTAGTATGAGTTTCATCTAACAGTGCCTCCAACATCTGCCTGTTTCATCTTCTTTGTTGCAAATTCGCTTTTTTTACTTGCTTCTGATATTATTACTCACATCATTTGCATGTCTATGGATAATGCCTTTACGCCCATGTAAAAACTGCCGTTCCATATCTAACACGTGTCAGTGAGCATAGTCACCATATAATAAATACATGCATTTTCGATTTGAAGTGTGAAGATATTTCACATTAAAATACAGTATATAATCGAAACTTTTTTCGAGCGTCAGAATGCATTCAAATTAGATAGTTTATTATCATTTGGTTGCCACGAACTTTATTCATCCAAAAACATTTGAAATATTATAATGATAAGTTTAGGGACTTCATTGTGAATATATCATATGATTTATCTAAACGTACAAAAGCATTTTCTATATATTGTCGAACTGCATTTCGAAATGGTAAGAGCATTCAATAACATTGCTAAGTCAGAAATATGAAATAGTTTTATTTTAGATATAATTTTAATTTTATTTCAGCGTCACAAATATATAGGATGTAAAGTACAGCTGAAGTATATTATCTTATGTATATATTAATAAGGAAAAGTCATGAATTAGAGTTCACACTGAGAAGTAACTCCAGGAAAAGTTTCTTTATATATATTTGTGGATAAACAAAAGCATCTTGCCACATGTTTCAAACAGTACCCTACAGTCAGCAAATAAATGCCATATTGTAGGAGGGTCGGATCCAATAATTTCTGGAAAATCTCTGGAAATATTAGATTGAATTTTTACTAAATCTGGGCTTTTGCCAGAAAGGTTATTCCATTGTCTAATCACATGCAAAAAGAAGGACCAATAGTAAGATTCCGACTTGGCAGGAATCTCGGTCAAAGGATTTGGGTGATTGTCTTCTCCTAAAGTGGTCATTGGGCATTAAAATATGAGAAACGAGATGTGAATTACAAGAAAGATTAAAACGTTTGAACAACCCCATAGAAAACTTCTGGACTACAACATGTCCCAATTTAGAGAGTGGAGCATTTTTGTCACACTCTCGGAATGTTGGCAATCGCCCTTAAAAAATCTCGCTGCCCTATACGCTGGACGATATTTATATCCTGAATAAGAAATATCATGTGAGGGTTCCAAATAGAAACGCAATATTACAACATATAGGGCAAACCGAGTTGCATAGCCAGTTTCCTTAACATTTACAGTCGAACCTGCCTATCTCGAATTCGATGGGAAGGATTAAAATTTCGAGATAAACAGGTTTCGAGATAAACAGGTTCAAATGTCTATTGTATAGAATTTTTTCCATTATTGATTATGTATACATATTAAAAGAAAATACATTTACGAACGACAGTTGTTATTAATTTCAAGAAATACGTATAATCACAGTGGCACATTTTTGGGCATACCTTCAACTTTGGAAATACATATGTACAGTATGTGCATAGTTGGACAAACAAATTTTTGTGTGTGCTATCTATTAAAGGAACACCGATTTTTGAAATTGAGGCTTGTTTGAAATTCGAGAAATGGAGGTTTTAGAAGAACATATTTCGAGATATACATGAAAAATACACTGAATTTAGATTGTAAAGGTAGGGAATTCCAGAAATTTCGAGATATACATGGTTTTGAGATAAACAGGTTCGACTGCATATTGAAACTGCATGCACAAGCTTTAAAATTTATGAAACATGATTTTATATAAAATGTTTATGAGTTGTATTGTTTATTTTGCAAGTTCATTTTTAATACTTTGTATAATCAGCGATGCAGCATTAAATAATTTACAGATGATCTGCTTTAATGAAACTAAACAACATTAAGGTTTTAAGTATTTATCAAGTAAACAGTTTCACTGCAGTACTTTCAAAACAGAAATTTATGAAAAGTCTGTTTTAAAAATATATACATTGAAAATCGAAATTTAAACAAATCGGACATATTCCTTGATATTGCCATTTCTCTTCGTAGACCGATGCATACATTTCATATAGTGTGAAAACGAACCTGTCTACCACAAGCAACATCATTTCGCATCACGCAATTGAAAATCTATGAAAGTAACTTGGTGCCAAGCACTTACTTTCAAAGTACCTCAGTTTGCGGTATGTGGCTGGGATATATCTTGGTGCAAGATTACTTGAGCGGTATCACAGTCAAGCATAGCAAAGTACTTAGAGGTGGTGTGTAATCTTCAACGCCGTTTGGAAGTATGGCTGCATGGGTTGTCGAAATAAAAAAGAGATTTACGTTTAGGTGTTGAATAATAAATGCCGTAATAGGTTTTACATGCAAACGATGGCACTTGACTCCTGGTTTCCTCTTTTTCACCCCCATTGTCGCGTTTTTTTACGTCAGTTCACTTTTTTTTACTTTACTTTTCCATGAACTCTCCAGCAATTCTGAGCAATACAAATCAGTCTCCTTTTGTTATTGATTCACGGATTTGCCAGAGGGAATGGGCTGGGGAGGTGAAAATTCGTCATCTACCGCAACCTTGCTTGACGTCGTTCACATCTGAAAAGCCGAAGAAAACTGTTGGTGCGAAGGTGGAAATTGAAACTGACTGAATAAAATACTTTCATGCCATACACTGAGTCCTGCGCAGACGTGATCCACATGCAAATGGCTCACTGCAATATAGGGACTTAAGCTGGCTGGAAATTGGGTGAAAATGGCTTTAGCAACTAGCTCCACTATGTGTGTTTTTTTTATTTAATTTTGGCAAATGTATTGTCTGCGCCAGCTTCTGTCGCCTTGGAAGCCGCACTATATGTTAAGCTTCTACGCATGCGCGTTGCTGTGACCTGTCAAGAGCCGTATGAAAATGGCTGACAGCAACTTGTCCTCTGCATGTCGATAAGAAAGAAGGAAGGATTCAGTACGCTGTAGCTCAGTGATGACAACATCCAATCTTTCAATCCCTGGATTTGAGTTGTTCAAAGGATTTCTAAACAACTGTGCTTTAAAGTTTGGATGGACTTCCAAATATCCATGTGTATTATTCTGCTCGTTATTTTCATGGTACTTCATATTCCTTGGTAGCAGTCAAATGTCTTTAAATAATGCTGGCATATATTAGTGATGCATAGTAACGTTTAACTTATTTTACATGATATACCATTGCCTTTCATATTTTTACTTTTTATGGCATATTTTAAGTGATTAATGGCAGTCAAAAGTTAAAAAAATGTTTCTTTCTTTGCATAAATCCATGCGTTTTTTTTACAAATATAATTCTTTCGAAACTGCTATGTATCCTCAAGTACTTTGGGCGTCTAGACCTCATACTGGAATGACTTATTGTTCAATAGGCACAATAGACAGGTTTGAAAGGTCTCAAATCAATGGAGATTATTTTGGATGCACATTCATTTTGCATGAAAATTTTAAAAACAAATTTACTAGCTTCTTTCCTATCTTGTAGTTTTTACATCTATCTCTTCAGTATTGTCGTTTATGTAAGTTGGAAAGGACACCACATCACAAAGACAAACATTCCTATTCAGTAGAGGAATTTTACCTTATGTGGGGCCAAGGTGTCAGTTTGCCCGATGATAAGTCAGCGCCTGATGAAGTGGGCCCCCTTAAACCTTACACAATATGTTAAAATGCAATTGAATTTTTAGTGTTCTAATAATAGCTTTTAATATACGTTTATTTTGCATAAAAATATACCATTTTTCCTTAAAAGTATTTATTAAACATTGTATTTTTACCTATAACAGTTTATGCTGTAAAATTTAAATTATAGCATTATGCATGCAGTAGTTTTGGGTAGGCCCATTTGTATCCTGGTAATCAATATGATTAGACCCAAGTCCCTATATGTCATCACATTTTGGGGTGATATTTTGTTGATTGACCCGCAAGCAGATGAAATAAGAAATTGCATTTTTAACTAATAAAAGTTGCACCTTTAATGCAGAAAATTGAGTTTTTTCCTTAGAAAATTAACGTTTTTACCTTAGAAAATGTACGTTTTTACTTTAGAAAATGTACGTTTTTACTTTAGAAAAATCACACTTTTAATGCAAAGTGAAATTCCCCTGTTATATTTTGTCGATTCGATTTGAAATTTGAAAAAAAATCTTGAATTTCGGGTGAGGGAATAATTTATCCCCAAGATGTCTCCCCTAATATTTACAGCCTTGGTTTATAACCAGTTCATCACAATATTTCAGCTAGTAACTTGTCTGAAATTTAGCGAATATGATATTAATCCTTACTTTTGTACGTTTAACAAACAAACTTAATTGATAATTAGTTTATAGTGCTTTTCAAGCGTTTTCTGTTTTCAACATAATCGACATATACAATTTTTTTTTAAATGTTTGTTGTTTCACTTGATGGATATATAAATGCAAATTGCAGAAAGGTGCTTTGAAAATCCAAATTATTATCACCACAACATATTCCACTTAGATGAAACAAATGTATTTTTTAATATTAATAAATACAACAAAGAGATGCAATTGCGAAATTTTGTTCCATTTATGAAGATGTATCATTTAATTGATTTTGTGGACAAGATGTTTTCATTTACACTGTAAAACCTGAAGTCCTAATTTAAGACTTTTTTCGTTTCGCTTCTTGTAGACAAAATCAAGACTTTTTGCGCATATTTTTTTTTAAAAAAATGTCACTTTACTTGCCTGTTTTTAAAAAATAAGATACTGTATGTTTCTTATTTTAAAAAAAATGCACAAAAAGTCTTGATTTTGTCTTCAAGAACAGAAATAGGTCTTAAATTAGGACTTCGGTATTTGCAGTGTACATCTTGGCAGCAGATGTATTTGATAAGCTGAATAAAACTGCTACGAAATGTATGAAAATAGCAAATGCCTATGCCTATACCTCAAGGATTGGACACCATGCACAATGGCTGGAAACGAGGCTTGGGAAAAGGGTGCAATTTCTCGGCTGATGATTTCTCCTTTGGGTCATGACCATTTCCTGCAAGGACACGTCATAGTGTCAACTACCAAAAGGGGCTTAACATTGGATGCATTGGCTTAGCATTTCCGATATCATGACCCTGGTAGTATAGTATAGCAGGCGAAAAAAAAAAGTCAGCAGCAGCTTTAAGTATATGAAAGTCCGTGCTGCGCATGCCCTTGGCTTTCCTCCCTGGCTTGCGCATTTACCGCTTTGGCTTGAAAGCTGCCATCTCATTTGGTGCTGGCTCTGCTCCTACACACTGGGCCGTCTTCGTCGAGTATTTCTGCACACACTGCCTTGGCTCGCAGTTGTTGCCAACGGCTGTGAGCAAACGCATGCCTCTTTCCTCACCCTTGCATTCACTGCAGTAGTCACCTAATAGAAGCGCTCTCTCCTGCCAGTATCACATTCATCGCTCGCAGCATCTGGTGAAGATTTTTGTTTGCCAACTTGTCTACCATCCCGTTGTCGCCATCAGGAACTTGGTCTACAAGCTTGTGAATGACTGGACTTTCTAAGTCCCACATTGGAGACGTTGTAGTGGGATTGTGTTTGTGCAAGTACTTTCTTACACTCATTGTGTCTTCGTGTCTTATCGTCTTAGGCTGAGAGTAATTCCTGCTCTCAATGTCACCGGACTAAAGCTTCGTGTTTTCAGTGGCTGTTGATTATTACATTTTTGCAAAACATTTCACGTATATTCTCTTGACTGTCCTTTAACGGGATTTGCATCAACCTCAAAGCACTGCGAATATTTCTTCACAAAACTATTAGTGAAATCACTTCGTCTTTACTCTTCAGATATTTTAATACTTCGAGTGTGTCACGCTACATTACTCTTCATCTTCAGCTTGGACAAAGGCTGTTACCAAAGACTGTTTACAAAACTGTTTACGGCCATATTGTGCATACTTCAAATACACCTACCCTATATCTGTTTTATGTCCTGTTTGAAAAGTGTTTGTCTTGTTGAACACTGGATATTTGATAATTTCTCCAGTCAACAAATGCATGCATAACCGATTGAATTGATCTTTAAGCGGATGCTTTTTGGTCCATTAAATGGCCATTGGTCAACGGGATGTTATTGGCCTTAAGTGAATCGATATCAACGACCTGCGAAGATAGACGTTTTATGACGGTCTATCTTGTTCGTTCAAGAAAATCGTGGTAATTGATGGGATTATTCTTCTGCTATTCTGCGATAAGTCGGTTTAAATAACCGGAGGTGGCGTTAAGCTCTGATTTTGGAACACGGACAATGTTCCATTGCTAGTTTCGCTGTCCACACACAAAAGCGGCCCTTCCGGGGTGGATGACCACTCCGATCTTCGCACGAATGTTAATGGACGTGCACGCTTAATTTATCGAATCAATGGCGATGTCGACTGTAATCGAGCAACGAGGCATGCCTTGTCTTTGGGGCAACCGTTTGCTTAACGGCTCGTTAACACTGTGGGTCGTGTTTTTCGCCCTGGCGTCTTTGGCGCCCTCCATGGTGAGAGGATGGGAATCGTCCGTTACAGGTGGGAAATCAATTTTCTTCAAACTCTTTAATGGTTTATTCATGCCGTGCAAGCATGTTGCTTCAACCTCAATTCCCCTCAAGTCCTGGCATGTGTTTTCCCTTAGCCATTTCACCATTTAAATTCACCTGAAAGCAAACGTCTTTCGTACACATCAAATCCGATTTACCCTAATTTTGCAATAATCATTCGGCCCGCTCATGTATAATGTATTAAATGGAATTCCCAATTATCTATAGAAGTTTTGGAAAATATTTTACCCCATAATCAATACCCTTGATTACCCACTATTTGAATAACTGAATGCGACATGTGCAATTATGTTGAATGTGATTGAATGCTATGTGTCTATTCCTTAATATTGTATTTTGAGAACTACATCTTTCACTTGATTTGTGGTATTTCTTTTTGCAAGAAGAATAGACAAGTGGGTTTGGTTTTTTCAATGATTAGCCTATTTTTAAATAGGACCCAGGACCCTGCTTTTGGTTACGATTAATGTATCTGTTCTATTTTTTCAGTAAGCAGTAATTAAACTTTTAAAAGAATTTTAATCAAAATGTTTCTTCTGATTGGTCTAATTGGATACTTTGCATGCATCGGTATATGGCAAAATCTGCATGAGGTCCATTAACTTTAAGATGCCTATTGAATCTGTTTCGAATGTGCGCTTTAAAATTAAATTGTCTTTCCATTTTCTTAAAGCATTTTCTTAAATTAGCAATAACAATGTTATTGGCTTCTTGGAAACTAAAATCGATTCTTTAAGTTTTTGCATATAAAGTTGCGTATGTATGGTTGTTCTCTCAGGTTTAAGATTTCTGATTTAAATAACTTCTAATTTGCTTATTTGCCTGGTTTTTTTCATCGTTGTCCTCCATTTATACATGAAGGCTTTTAATGCATTTGTGTACTCATTTATTAAAATAATTGCCGTACAAACACCTCAATTAAATAACACTACAATTTCTTCAGCCGCTTTTTTAACAAAAGACCTATTTGCCTAATAAAATAATTGCCATGCATCATACTTCAAAAAACCCTTTCACAAACAAACCAATTTCCAAATTTTTGAAAATTCAAACAATATTCGTAGATTTTTATTTAGAGGTTGGTTTATATACCACACTTTACAAATTAGCATGTTTTTGACTGAGCTTATCACCTGTTTTATTTTTGTTAACCCATTGTATTGGTCGCCTTTAAAAATTTCTCAAGAAAAATGAATGCACCTGTATATTATATACGCTTTAAGCATATGGATTTTTCAGAACTTTCGCATTGTATACCATTCACAAATGTTACAACCAACGATATTTTTACAATGTTTATTTCAATCACGTTTGGATGTCATATTTAAGTTAGATTATGGAAATATATATTTTTAAGTGATTTTACATATTGCCTAGATCAAAATGAAAACGATGCATCTTTTACTTTTCACTCATAAATACCCTCATTCCATTTCGAAAATTTCTAACTGCGAACTAGTAGCATTGCTTAACTCAATTTATCTTTCTTGAAAAGTGCCATAATTAAATTTCCCATTCTTCGAAGATTTTTTGGTTGGGAAATGGGCCTTGGATTTTCACATATTGTACCAATACACGCACATGAGGCACTGTGCATTCGAGTTTGATATTTATGCCTGATACCACGCTGTTTCAGTGCTCGTAGTTCACATTTGAAGTGCCATGCCCTCAGCAGTTGTGCTTTAAGACCGATTATCTGATTAAATTAAACACTTCTTGTATAATGCACTAGATTATATTTTTAATTTGCAAACAAAGCTCACTTGTAATGTCGCGCATACACCTTGCAACGGTAGCATGGCACGAAACACAAGAACCGGCGTATAAATGGCTAGAAATTAATTTGTATGTTCTTTTATCTACCATCTGTGGCTTTTTATTTCCCTGAAATAAGCGTATATGCGTCCACAAAGATTGCACTTTTGATATGGGCTTTTTCTCGTTTGCGCGAACAGACTCCGAGCAAGTTTATATAATAGCAATTTGGGACTGTCAAAATTAATCGCCAAGATTGAGCATCACTTGTTTAGCTAGAGACGATCCCTATAAGAGAAGATACGTTCGTGCACACGGCTATAAATAATAGCAATTGCGACTAATTAAACTGCGATCTCATTACGGTTGCTGTGCCTATAAGAGCGAGTTTTGGCCCTAAAAAAAGGCATGTTTGCAATAAAGTTTTCACGTGTGATGTTCTTTTGAAGTGACCAGAAATGATATACAGAATCGTAAATATCCGCATCTTCTTCAAGATCACTTAACGAAAAAAATGCAGTTTGGATGAAAGTTGTGAACAGCTAATGGTTTGTTGATATATTATAGATAGCTTCAAGGATTCCCTCATAGTTTATAACTAAAGGATTAAGAGTGTTCATTATATGCAATCACTTATGTATACAAATTGTCTTATCATTTTATCAATTGCACTTGTGCAATTCAATACTGTAACTAGTACTCAAATTGAACTATAACAACAATAAAATCCCTCTTATTCGACTTTCTCATATCCGGCGCTTCGGCTAAACCGGCGGTTTCAGAATTTAAAAAGAAATCAAATTGACTTTACGTTTTTTTTTTAGAAGTCATTCATGCAAATACACCTATACATAAACAATATATATATACTAGTAATTAGTGACGATATTCAATTATGTATGTCTAAAAACAGATGTGACAGCCACATGTGACCAGTGGTGGACTGGCCAGGGAGTGTCACCGTGTCTGTCACCTAGCCTAATGGCAAGTATGCCCCGCTAAATATTTTACACCTTGTTAAAAATGTTAATGACATTTTAGAGGCTTTTAATTAGCTTTTTAATGGATTTTTTTTCACACACAAAATAGAAATGTACTGTTTTTTTTTTTATTTATTTATTTATTTATTTTTTTATTTATTTTTTTTGGTTTTTTTCAGTTATGTGTTTTTTGAATATATTATGAATTATTATGAAATATTGTAACCTGGCAACCAGTATTTCTGGACCTATTTTTCTACTGCATGCATATGGCGATTAATGACCATATGCCCGGAAGAAAATATACATTTAGAATATTGCTCAAACTGCGTATATGGCAGATACAGTGAACTATGGAAATGATAAGTGCACATATTTATATGATCAAAAACAGAAAGTGGACATCCTGGAGCTATATTGACTTTACTAGGATTTAGGTTCAAATTTTGACCAACTTTGCCATAATTTAAGTAAACTTGCCTCTATATGGAATTTTCCATATGCTATATTACATATACAAGTTTAATGCCAGGTTCACACGCTCCGTACTTTCGTGTGTTTTGGTGCCGCGCGCATGCGCACTGGCGTTTTTAAAGGGAG